>VZSF01000015.1:170424-470563 GCA_013398295.1 Chionis minor | reverse complement strand
GGGTGAGGGGTGGCCTGGGGGAAGGCCCGGGGCTGGCGCGAGGGGCGGCCGGGGGTCGGTTAGCGGCCGGGGCAGGAGTGTGCCGGGGGGGCCGGCGGCGCTGAGGGCTGGGGGTGGGCTGGCGGGCTCCGCCGCCGTGGGGTCTACGGGGCATGGTGCTGGTGGCGCCTGTCCCGCGTGGGGCCGGGCTGTGAATCCTCCTGCCAGGTACTTGGTGTGAACAGCTGACGCGGGCGGGCTGAGAGCGTGTGCCGCTCGCCTAACAAGCTAGCCTGGCTTATTGTGCCTGCTTTAAGGTTTCTGGTGTTATTGCTGTGCGTGTGGGCTAACGAACTTGATAGAGACAAACATAACTTATGTTATTTCCATTAAAGCTTGTGTTCTCTGGCATCAGCTGCTCTGTGTGGTGCTATCTGCATGGGTAGACGACTTCCTTTACATGAAAGGAGCTTGAGTTTCTCTTAGGTTGTACCTAATTGAGCATAAAAATACTTTTTTCACTCTGAGAGGCAGGTGCTGAAGGCTAATGGGATACTGTTTAATATTGATGAAAGGCCTCGTGTTGCAAATGCTGCTTTTTGAAAGAGATTCCAGTTACAAGCCCTGAATTAAGGACTTGCAGGATTGTCCATCCCCCTAAGATACCTGAATAAAAAGAAAAAGTACAGCCAAGGGCTTGCGGGATCTGTTTTGTGCCCTATGATGGTTTCTTCTGTGCTCAATCAATTGTTTGCTATCCTGACTGCAAAACTGGAAGTAAAATTCTTACTCTGGCCAATTTATTTTGAGAGGAGCCTGCTACTGGTATGTTAAACCCATCATGGCCAGCTGAGACTGCTCTGTGGTAGGGCATGCTCTGTGGTCACCACGTTAGTCTTTCTGAGCAAGTGCGGTTCTTTAACCTGCCTTAAGATACATAGGGCTTAGCAAATATTTTGTATGAAAAAATCTTATTCCTAATGAATATTGCGTGTGTGTAATAAATGCAAAATGTTTATAGAATCCTTGGTGCTGTTACAGGCAACAGTCAGTGAGACATTTTGCACTGAAGTAGGTTCAAAGTACTAAAATAGGCATATGGTATCTGTTCATGACACAGGGTTATCAGACAGAATTACTTTCAGCTGAGCTGAACTTAAAAATTTAAAATTTGACTTCAGCTTTGATTTGTGCTTATAATAACATTGGAACTAGTCTCATGATGATGGCTGAAAGGTGGCCTACAAAGCTTTTGTATAAATACTTCAAATGCCTTTCCTTCTCTAGTCTTTTTTTTTTTTTTTTAAAGTTTGGTTCCTTTAGAAAGGAGTAGAAGGGTGTCTGCATTTCTAGTTAAGGCCCTGACTGTTCTAGAAGGTTCAATAAGCGATTTATAGGAGAGAAAGTGCAACACCTTGAGAAAGGTTCAGATAAATGCCAGATGTTTAAGATGTACTGTGGTCCAATTAGTTTCTCATTATTTTGTATCTAATTTGCTAGTTAGGTAATATTTAAAGAGAATTATTTTTATGCTAAGCAGTTACCTCCTTCATTGGCAGGGTGGGGGAAGCAAACTAAGGACCTGAAAAGGATTCTGAAAATTACAGAACAGGTTTTCATTCAAGTCCCTAAAGAAAGTTTTAGGACTTCTGCACCGTCTCTGTCCCCTGATCACTGGAAATTTAAACAGTTCTCTTGCAGTCCTTTGATTAGTTAGTTTTCAGTCTATGTGGTTTGTAGTGGAACTAGCTGTAAAGATACATAGATACGTTTCCTCTTATCTTGTCAAGCATCATTGGGAGTTAGTGTTCTTTCCTGAAGGAAAATTTGGGGTTGGTAAAATAGATCACACAAAAGTCACAAACAATTAATTTTATTGCCTTGTGGAGAGTTTTTGTCTGGTCTGGCATGGATGGATTAGGTGTTTTGTCTTTTTCCTTCTACTGGCTCTTTCTAAAATTAGCTTTCTTCACAAAAATATAGAATTGTATAGTGAATGGGATTGTATCAAGGTAATTAGCAGGTAAAATCTGCTGTGAAGTGTGGGCGTGTAAGCAGGTTTATGTTAAAGATAACTGAAGATCTGTGTTTCTTTTCATTTAGAATGTTTGGAATGCTTCCTGTGGCAGAATGCTGCTGTTTCTGTTGGCATGTTAAGTGTTCTTTATCTAATGTTTTTTCCAAGTGTTAAAATCTTTTAAAAGAACAAAGTGGAAAATGGTATTGTTTAAGTGCCTAAAGTATTTGGAGAAGGGAGGAAAATTGATATAAGGAATATCTTTCATACTTGCAGGATGGAAAAAGGTAGCTGGGATACAAGCATTGGGAGATTTTTATTAGTTATGGTACTGTCAAATACCACAAAGATGTGTGTGAGAGGCTTTGTATTTTGAGAGTTGTTCTGGAAGCCTAGTTTTGCTGCAGTCACTTGTCTGGTAGAGGGGAAGATAGGAGACTAGAATATTAATTCATGTATATTGTAAAATGTTTGAATTTCTGTGTATAAAACCAGCAAAATTTTTAATTGATTTAAAGTACTCAGGGCTTCTTGATACTTGTAATGAAGGGAATGTTGATGCAGTAAATGATTGAGTCTCGTTTCTGTGAGACTTTCGGTAGGTAGCTGAGAACTCTGCAGGCAGTTGCTTATTGTAGCCTGCTGCGTTTTCTTAGCAAGCTTGATTTGGTTCTTGGCTGGGCTGCGTTGGCAAGGTTTAGTCATGAAGGCTCAATTGCTCCATTAACTAAACCAAAATACTGGGCCATTGTTTCAGCTGAAAAATCAGACAGTGATTATTTTTTGATGCTACCGAGCTTAGTGGTGGATGTTAGAGGTCCTGTTGCAGTTCTGAATGGGCAGATCTTCTGTGATTCACTGGAGGATGCAAATAGCTGTCTGCACCTATGAACTATTGTCTGTATTACAGTATCAACTAAGTTTTCTGCGCTCCGGGATTTAATGAATGAGTAGTCTTAGATGTTTAAGAAAACACTGTATTGATAACAGCTTTGTGAGAATTGTATATAAATTTTCAGGGAAGTGACTGTCCTCTCAGAAGGTAATGTGTTTCAGTGAAATGAAGCTTGGTGGAACTTTTTTGTGGCTCGGGATCTGCTTTTGTTGCTGTTTAGTAAGGTGTGTGTTAAGGCTTCCTGCTGAGGGGTAGATACAGTAGGATTAATGATTCCTTATTGTCAGCTCAGTCCCTTAGTTTCTCTTGTAACTTGGTATTTTTGGTGCCTTTGGGAGCACTTGCATGTTATCTGTTGTATTTAGGATGCTTCGCTTGAGTGAGAGCAGATGTACTGCAAAATACTTCAGTTGCTGTGCCTGTTGTTACTGCGTTGGCTCCTCTGTTGGCTATAAGGCATAATCCTTGGATGCAAGACAAGGTACCTCATTGATTGCTTTTCAGCGAATTGAGGGACCTTTTGGTGTGTGTGTGTTGTTTTTGGTTTAGTTGTTGTTCCCCCCTTGCCCCGAGTAAGTGAATGAGGGAGGGAGGAAGGGGAGTTCTGGGTCAGCACTGAAGGGTTCCATATGCTCTTGTGGTGTTGTCTGGGTCGGTGTGGTCTCACTGAAAGCAGTTCCTCAGTCAATACAGGGTTAAACGCGTTCAAAGTAAGTGAACCATTGTGCGCATACTTCATCCACAAGTAGGATGCAATACTCAAACTACCAGCTTTGTAGTGAAGCCCGTGGTTCAGCTGGAGATGCTAGTTTGCTGACTCAAAGGCCTTTGCTGCTGTAGGTACAGAAAGTGATGTACGCCCAGGGAAAAGACTGACTATGAGACTAGCAAGTGAAATCTGCGGTGACTTTTCTTTAAGCTGCAGTGAAACTTGTCCCAGGGAAAATGTATAAAAACATCTTGCTGCTCCAGATGTTCTTTATCTCTCTGGAAAAGCCCGTGATGGGGAAGGGGCGTTTATCATCCATTTATCAGTTTGCTCATGTTTGCCTGTATGGCGCTTACCTAGATGACTTGCTTGAAGTGACTGCTTTGGCTCTCTGAAGTCTTGTTCATAGAAGCCAGTTGAATGGGTGGGACACGGAAGCCATGCAGTAAAATTAATCTGCAATTTGTCATTTAAATATTGGTTTAAAATTTGCCATTTTAAGCACAGTGAAATTCTTGAGTAGCTCACGTTCACAGTCTTTGCAGGCCTCCCTTTGGGAATGCTGACACAGACAGTCAAATATTAGTTAAACTGTCTTGCAGGGACTCGATCTCCAGTTGTTACAGGCTTTAGAGTGTGATGAGAGTGTACAGAAGCCAGCAGTTGATTCTGGAATGATAATGGTAATTTTAGTTGGTAGTCGGACTGAATAGGAAACAATAAGACAGTGACTTAAGTTGTTTCAAGAATGGTGGATTTTTGATTAGTGTGAAAATAATAGGTTATTTTGGTTGTATTGGTGATCCTGCCCAAATTAGCTGCATTTGAAGAGCTAATGCTGCAGGTTGACTGTCTGTATCAGTTACTGATTCCTACTAATAAAATACTTTTCCCTTTTCTTTCTGTTCTTGCTTGCCCCACAACATGACAATTAGTTTCTGGAATTATGTGTTGCTGTTGTAAATCAGCCAGCATGCAGAAGGAGTACTAAATGTTCTTGTAGTTTCTCTGAAAATGTTGGGGGTTGGGAAAATGACAATTTATTTTGACGCCAAACTCTATGCTTACAAAAAGAGTTTGCAAAAACATAACAGGTTTCTTTAGAAGATATACGTGGAAAACTTTGAAAGAAATCCTTTGTTATGAACATTTTTCTGTTTTGGGCAAAGTATAAGTATTTAGTCCTTTATAAAGACAGAGTAACACAGTTTTATTTCTGTGGCACTTTTGTCTTGGACCCAGTCTCTAGCTTTTGTCTTTGTTTTTGTTTTCTACCCCAGTTTGTCTTAGAAAGTTTATTTTACTTTATGCTTTATAGGGGTGGAGTTAATCTATAATCTTTGTTTTACCACAACAATTTGAAGCTCTGTTTTTAAGTGCTTTTTTGTTAGGAAGTGTTTCAACTATTAATACCCTTATTTGTCTTAGTATTGCTCAATCCACTACATCATCAAGTATGTTAGTGAGCTTTTACATTGTCTTGGAAACAGATGTATTTCAATAAACAGCTTAATTATCAGTTCTGCATTCAGCCTTCAGGTTTGTCCACTGTGATACAGTACTAAAAAAGGAGAATATAACTTGATACACTGCTTTTCTGTTACTGTTGTATCAGTTTATGACTAACTGCCTCATAAATAACAAGGACAGGCCCCGTAAGTAGGGGAAGTAAAGAAAAGGGAAGGAGACAAATGATTTTAAAAAGTCTACATAAACCAAACTCTGATATTGACTTAATAATACTGGTAGTGAAAGCTATTTTCAATCTCAATGCAATATAAAGTGGCAGAATTTTGGATCTCTTAAAGAATTTTCAAGATCACTTTGAGAGTAGTCCTGAAAAATGGAAAGTTAAAAAGTGCCTTTTTATCACTTTTGCATAAAATGTCTGCTGCTGTGCTACATCGTAGCCACTAGTGTTGATGTAATGAGATTTTGGTAGATTTCCAGTCTCCTTTTCTCCTTCTAACAGGTGTTTATAATCCAAACAGAAAATCTGCTATTGGACTTAGTCAGACTTTTCATAGAAAACATCTTATAGGACATTATGTACTTATGTAACCCGAAAAAGAAATTTTTGGACCCCTTTCTTCTTTTTAAGAAATAGGCTACTGTCATAACTTGGGCTTTTGGCTGAATATTAAGTTGCCTGATGTTGATGTGTTTTAGGGGAACTCACTTGAAGGGCAGAGCTGGATAAAACTGGTGGAAATTCAGTAGACAAAATGAGAGCAAACCATCCTGGAAACACTGCAGGTCAGACTTCAGTGTATGCAATAGTACAGAGTTTTCATTTTTGTCTCTTAGATCATATTTATCAAGTTCTGTGTACTATTCTGTTGTTAGCATTGGAGAGACAGCAAAGATTTTTATAATAACCGAGTGTTAAAATGGTTATAGAGGAAGTAATTGAAGAGCAGTACAGAGTTCTCAGTAGTGACTGCTTCCTATTGCTCTTTGCCCAGTTGAAGATGAACTCTTAGTAGTCTTGTATGAACTTGTAAAGAAGGAATTTAAACCCCAAATGGTATTTTTCATGTATTTATTTCCAACTTGGGAAGCACTGTGTATAGTCTAAATTCTTTCTGACATAGGATGGAACCGGGAGGTGCTTTTGCTTGCTGTATAAAATGCAGCTTTAATATTTTTTTCTCCTAAGTATTTGAAAAGGGAGGGTTGTGTTCTATTAGTACTTTCTTAAAAACTTAATGTTTCTGTTTTTAACAGAGTTATTTGGGATTAATGGTTCATGTTATGTGACTATACTTTCCTCCTTACTTGTTCGGTGTGATAGGTCAGTTGAATCGCACCATACTGTGCAGTGTCTCACATCCTGCTACTGAAGCAGCAGATTTCCTCCCCCATTGAGCAGAACATTCTTCAGGCTTTCCTAATGATGCTAATGTCATAACTGCAGCTTTCTTAGGCATGAAGACCTATTGCTTCATTATTGAAGACTCCCTCTAGCCCCCTGTGAAGATGCCTGTTTCATCTTTAATGAATAAGATAACGCTAAAGGTCTTGAGCAATTAGTATCGTTGAAAACAGATTCTACTTTGTATTTTTGTATTTCATTCTCGAGTCTTGCTTATGCATGAAGATATACCCATTTTATGTCAGGAAACTGACTAAACAGAAATGACGGGCTCGTGTGAATGACTTGTTGATAGAAATGGACTTCTGAATTCCACTGGCCAGGTAGTGCCCTAGACACATTGGTAAACTAAAGAAGCTGCTTCATATGAAAAATTTAGAAAATCAGCATTTTACAAGAACTTTTGGGGAAAAAAGCCTGTGTAGTACTTGTGTAGTATCCTCCTTAATAAAAGCGGTTTTTGTTCCCCTCGGGTTATATACATTGTTGTGGTAATTCTGTGAGACTTCAGTACTTTATTTCTTATGTAGGATTACTTCAATAACGTACTTGTAAAGAAGATTTTGTATTGTAAGAAATTACTGATTGCACTGGATAGGACTTTTTTTGGACTGTTATGCTCACTTTAAAGAGGAAATATGTAAGACTTGATTCTGTAGATGTTGGGTTTTTTTTTTCTTAGTGATCACCTCCATTAAGTGAGCTGTTGTAATGTCTTAATGTCATCAAAATCTGTCTTACTTTCCGGTGTAAACCTGTAATTTTTATGCCACGGGTACATCCATTCAGAACTGAGGGTTTGCTTTGTTGTGGCAGGTGCCACAGCATTCCTCCATGCTTAGGTTTGCTCTTGGGAATGCTCCTGAATTGGGAGGTTTAGGCAAGTTGCTTGTTGGTTTTATGAGAATGTTATGGCCGCATTGATTGCCACAGTGACAACCTCTTACTTCAGTGCTTTTCTTCACTGGTTATTACATGTATGAAAAAGAAAAGTACGGAATACTTGAATAGACATGCTTCTTACAGCTGGTAATAAGGATACCATTTGTATGAATGGTAAAAGGGAGGAAGGTGAATGACTGTAGTCTAATAAAGACTGGTATTTGGAATCACAGAATTCAGTTTGATGGGTAGAGATTAGGAGCTGGCTCTGTTTGGAATCTTTTTTTTTTTTTTTTTTGGCTAGGGATTCAACCTCAAAGATGAGATTCCATTGAGACAAATGGTTTTGCAGTACAACTTATCTGATAGAATGTTTTCCAGTTTTCCAATAAAATACTAGCTATTGGTGAATTTTAGCATGCGCCCTCCTTATCATTTCCCTTTACAAAAATGCAGTAATTTTTCAATTAGTAGAAGAAAATGGAGTGCTTAGACTAAAGGAGAATTTGATAGATTCCAAGAAAGCTTTGAGACCTGCATTCCTGGAAAACTGTGTGGCTTTATTTTGTTCCTTGACTAATCAGATCCTCTGTTCATCCGTCTTCACTAAAACCTTAGAAGACCTTCACGTTGTTATAGAAGATAATATCTCATTCTCATCAATCTATCAACAGCTGAGCTGATCTTTATTGGCAAACCTGCATATCGAAGTTACAGATTTTCTGAGAGGAGAAAAAAATTACTTTATATAATCATCTCCTGTTTCTTTTAATTGGGTGTCAGTGTACAGGTCACCTGAGAGTAGTTCCAGCTCCAAAGAGGTGAGAATCCAGCATGTCTCTATTTGGACCTTTGAAGGAGAGGCAGGTTGTAAATCCTGACATACACCCTGTTATGTGGTGGGTTTGTCCTGTGTCTGAACTTGGGAATGGACCTTGAGCACCTACCTGTAGACCACCCTACATCTTAGGATTATTTCTTTTAATTTGGGCATGGATTTATGCCTTCCTATTACCTGTGAAAGGTGGTGGTACTTGGTGTTTTCCCATTTCCCTGAAAGCCACCATTACAAGGTTCTGTCCTTCCAGTAAGCAGATGGATGATCTTTAATTGCTACAGAAGGTGTCTGGTTGAAAAGATGCATGTACCTGGTCTGCAACTGTTCTCTTGGCTGCTGTGCCTGTGGGGCAGGCAGACTTTAATTAAATGCATCTTTATGAATCCTGGTGATGTCCATATAGAGGTAGCTCCTTTTTTATGCTTCTCCTCAAACTAAAAGTTTGGAGGGCATGTAGTCTTTCCTAGCCTTTTTTTTTGTTGTTGTTTTTGTTAGTCTTGCAGCGGTGGATGTGATTGATGTTGATAAGTCAGAATTTCATGTAGAGTGTTTGGGATATAATTCCACCATTTTTCTATGTTTTAAGGCACTGGAATGCCTTTTCTGTGTTTTAAGGTACTGAATATAGGTACCATTCACTTCAATTCCTGTACATAAAGCATTTTTTTGTTGAATGCAGTTCTTAGTGGCACAGTTTGCCTGCTGTGACCTTTACCTAAACTGACTATGATATTTTTTTTAATAGTCCCCTGTGATAATCATTTTGTGATGGATTTGGTGGATAGTATTTTGACTGTTAAAAAGCTTTTGACTAACATTCTCTGCTTGCCAACTTCTTGTATTTCTGAGCACAAGCCAGAAAGTGAAACCGGACTGTGAACTTAAGGCTTAAGACTTTTTTGTTAGAGAAAGTGTTGGCTGTAGACTGATTTGGATACAGACCCTTCGTAAGTGATGAGTTTTATGAATAAGGAGGGTAGTGTCAAAGGTGGGACAGAAATACAGTAGTGTAGAAGTAGGAGAAGCAGTGAACAAAGCTACTTGTGACAGTGTGTCTGTAGCTCTCCTAAAACCAGAGGTAATTTAGGGGTTCTACAAATCTGATCAAGGTGAGGCTGGTGCTTTCCATCAGTTTAAACCTTGAAAGGCTTAGTCATATCTTTTCTCTTTTGGGGGTAGTAAGACTTAGGCAGCTGTTTAATGAAAACTTTTCCTCAGTCTGTCTAGGACAAATCCAAGTGGGTAACTTCCTCTGTTGATCCTCTAGCTGCGTCATACTTTGTCGTCAGTAAATTGGATGATCCTACTGCATCTCATCTGTACATTTTTTTGACTGAAACAAACTCCTCCTATTAAAATAATAATCCTGAAGTCTTCCATTCACTGCTTAAGTTATTTCTTTAAAGAAGTTCTTACTAATTAACCTCCTTTTTACTTGAACTGTGAGTTAGTCTACATGAAAGCCTGTATGGAAACCAGAAGTTACACCGGAAGTTTTTTTTGCTGAGTCAAGATTCTAGAGGGCTTGCATTTAGGAAAAAAAAATATCAGTAGTTGTCAAGCTTGCAGGAATAAATGAGACAAATACATTATTGCATCAATATATTGTCTATGTATTGTGCACACTATGAGAATATACTTCATTGCCAAAACACGTTCCTTCCACTCACACTGAGTTAAAAAGTTGTTGGCTGTAACAATGATTTTGGTTAAGGTATAATGTTTTTTTTCTAATAAATAAAATAATTTGCTACAGTAGGAAGTTGTCAGCAATCTCTTGGATTATTTTTACAAGCTGGTTTGTTTCATACTGAGTAAGGCCTTCTAAATATGAGGAAATATCTGGCCTGCTCTAGTCTGCAAAAAAATGTGGCATACTTTGCTTTGACTTAGTGACTTCAATTGTGTTTTCTTTAGGTTATTCACTCTACTGAGGTTCTCTATAGAAATTGTATTTGTGTCTTCCTCTAGGCCGTCTCCCCCTTTCCATTCTGCACAATAGGTTACAGCAGTATAAGAATATAAAATTTACTTTATTGGCATATTTTTTGGAAGTCTGTTTCTAGCAGTTGCCTTATTTAACAAATATGGCATATGTTTTTTTTAGTTGATGTTGGAAATTTGGCTGTTATCTTCTGCTCTGGCACCTCAACCGGTTCTTTGTCTGCCCAAAGAATAGAAGATTGCAAAGGAGATTGCTCCCTTGAATTGAATCTTCCCATGTCTTGTGTGAGGTAGAAAGGCTTGCTGAAGTTTTTCCAGGACTGAAGGGAATCAGTGTGCTCAGCTCCCACAGAATTAGGCTCGTTTGGAAAAACCTAGCTGCTGCCAATTCACGATAATTTTTCCCCTGCTGACTCTAATGAATGTATTCTGAACAAATGTTTCAGGAGTTCCTGGCATTATTAGCTACAAAAAGAAAACTCCCTGAAGAGCTGGAAACCTGAAATAGTTGTGTTGAGCAACAAAAAGGAGAAGGTTCATTGACTTTTTGACATTGTGTATAGAGAAAGACCAACGTTTGCATAGTAGTAGTCATGATGCAGGCATTGTTTAAACTGCTGTGAAAAAGGAAAATAAATGGGGTTTTTTTGGCAGAAAAAAAGTAGATGTTTGTGTGTGTAAAATATAATCTAACATTAGGGTCTGTCTTTTCAATGAGAAATGATGACTCCTCTGTGTTAGGCAAGAAGATTAGCACTTGAAAATACAGAGAAGTCTTCTGTATTAATGTTTTGGGAGCAGTTATTTGGATAGCTCTCATTCAGCTGCTGACTGATGGGAGATACTAACTTTACCTGAAAAACCCTCATAGAAACCACTCCACTGGCTTTACAAATAGTGAAATTAAGAATTAATTTTTGCTCGAAATACTCAACATAGCTCAAGAAATGCTTGAAAGAACACTCATGGCCTGTGCATTTTGAATGCACTTCTGAGGGGTTTTTTTCTTCCTTATGATTATTGTTATATTCAATCCACTTATTTTTCAAAACTGTCAACAGCTCAAAATTGCTGTATACTCTCATCCTTTTCACATACTTCCACTTGAAGTAAGATGGATCAGACGGGAGTACGCCAGTGTTGACCCCTTAATCCTTGAGTCTGGAAAAATGTTGGTTTGGCTATCTTCCATTTAAATTAGATTGTGTGTGTTGTGGGGGAGTAATTGCAGCAAGTCAGAAACTGAAAGGGAGTAGATGGTTTGCTTTTGTACATGTAGTGTGCTTTTTCTTATTAGACCTTTCATGTAGTATTAAAAATGTGCTAAAGTTGGACTGTGTCATCCTTCTCTTCACTCTTTGTCCCATGTCTCTGCTACCTGTAGTTGCAATGTTGGGTTTTTTGTTTGTTTTGCTGCAGCAACATTCACTACCATTTGACTCAGAATAGCGGCTGAATACCTACTCTGGTTGTGGGGTTTTATATATCATGAATTTTGCAGTTATGTAGGTTGCCATTGTATTTTTATTGTCTGGAAGAACAAAATGTATATGCATTGATATCATCATTTTATTAAATAAGCCGTATTCATAGACACTAGGACATGACTAGGTAGGTCATTTTTTGTAACTTCAGATGTTTCAAATGTAATGTACATCTGGCAGCGTACACACGTTGTTTGTCTTGATATGACACAACTGTCTTTTGAATTCAGCGGAAGTGGAGGAGTCTGGCTTATTGTTCATACTGCAGTTCATTAATGGCTGTAGATATGAAATGAGCGTCTCGCTAAATGGAAGTCTTGGTCAACCTCTGACTCTTGCCTTAAAGGTTTGAGAATAGACAATATGAAAAAAATACCAGCTTCTTTCCAGCTGGCTGAATGCTTGATGTGTCTTTATGTTTAGCTGTCATTCAAATGTGAATGCTGTGGTGATTATAAGTGTCTTCCATTTTTCTGGTTTGAAATGATCCCTTTTATGCATTGTGTGTTTGGAGATTAACTGTTTGGCTTATCAATAGGGATTTTAGAGGAAAGAAAAAAAAAAAAGCACAACACCCAACTTGATAGCAAAATCCAGGATGTTAGTGTTCAAAAGCAGACTTGATAGCACAGGCCTTAGCTCCATGGACCATGTTGCAGACAGTAGTTGTTTTGAAATAAGTTGTAGTGGACTATTAACATTCTGCAAAATGTTATATCAATTTTGAAACATCTTTTGCATGATAAATTTCATACTACTGGTTTTGTTGGTGGAAAAAATGTTTTGTCTGCCATCTGGGAGGAAAAAAAGTTTGATAGAGGAAGCTTTGTAGGAAGGAGTTTAGTTGGGAAGAAAAAAGCTAGATTTAGTTTTTAAACTGAGTGTGAATCATACTTTTTATGTGATGGTTTTAGATAAATATGTGAGTTAATACACATACAAGCTACAATTTAATGATCAAACTGTTTAATACTGTTGTAATCTTGCTAAAGCTCACTTAATGAATTTTCAGGCTTTTTTTCTTGTTGTGTTTTTGTGTTGGAGCCTAACTTCATAGTTGGTGTAAGAGATACCTCTAATAATGCAGCCAAAGCTGTTGCACGTTCTGTAGGAAGCTAAATCACTTGCTTTATGTGACCATTGTACCAGCAAATTCTGATGTTATCGTTTTTTCTATTAACTGACAATGGCTGTTTCCTTACTTAGTAGCCATTTAAAAAAAGAGAATCAACTGCTTCATTGGATGTGCTGGTTTCTTTTTTCAGGCACTGCTTGTAGCGATAAAATTTAGTGAAAGTAGATCCAATTACTTTGCTGAAAAGCCTTCAGCATCTTGTGGCTGAACTTGTCAGTGACTGGCTCTCTACCAGTGTTTGTGTATGAGTGTTGAGAAACTGAGATATAATCACTTCTGTTAATGAGAAGGTAATGTTACACTGGAAGTCCTATTGACAGTGCATTGTGATAAAGCATTCCTGTAATGTGGTTAGCCTTGAGCGTTCTTGTGAATAATGGCTATGTTACGTCCTGTTTGCTCTAGGCATTTCCAATAGGTCTTTGTTTAATTTCACAGTGAAATCTTACTTCTGTAGGTGCTTGAGCGTGGCATAATGTGTGGAACCAATGTATGTGGATACAGTTGTGGAGCCCAAAGAGAATGAATGAGGTAGCTGACTGCAAAGTAAATTGGTCTCCTTGCTGAGTGATGGATGGCATCAAACTGCACATGAAAAGGAAGGTTGCAACGGTGTCTCAGAACTGTTGCAAAATACAGCATTTGGTCAAGTTTGCTTACCAGCTGTTGTTTTCATTGAAGTTTCTTGTTGGGGGTTGGACTGACTGGATTGAAATTGTGTAAGGAAAGTTTCCATGTGGCCATCCTGCAAGCTCTGGAAAGAAATTCCTGGTCAGAGGGTTGGAGAAAGTTGCCACAAAACAATAATTTGAATGTGTACATCGTGTAGTTTTCCACATTTCAGCTCAGTGCTCTACTTTCTTGTCAGTTAGCTGTTTTGCAGTGACTTTCATTTGGCTTTGCCACCTTTTCTTTTCCTTTAAATCTCTGAAGCTGTTCCTCCCCAACTGTTGTGATTCTATTTTCCTGAAGATATTTGGAGAAGCAGGAGAAAGCAGTTCTTTTTGAACTTCAGGCTAAGGGCAGGGCAGGAGGAACCCTTCTGCACACCAGCGGTATTGAGTTTCAATGGAAGAGTGAATAACCTCATTCTTTCCTTTGTCTTCTGTCTGGCCAAAATCACATCATGACATATGATTACGCATATGGCATAAAGTTTTTTGATGATGTGTTAATTCTGGCATGTTCTGTATTTTCAGTCAGGTGAAGGTGGAAGTTGATCTCAGGCAGGAGTGAAAGAATTGTCCTTGTTTGGGTTTCATCCAGTTCTGTCACTATGGGCTCTGCCCATATGCTGAGAGGTAGAGGTCATTTGGGCAATTCACCAGGTGTATTTGCTGTATCTCAGAAGTTAAATAGTGAAATTTATCAATATTGTACTGTGATAATATAAATTTTATTAATACAACACAAAATGTAGGAGATTATATAATAATTCCCACGGTGCAATATTACTCTGATAAATATTTTTATTACTTCTAAAACTTCCTGCTCATTTTCTTTCAAACAGTAGCCAGAACCAGTGGAGCTAACTAATCTTTATGGAATTAGGCAGTGTTTGCCTCTTAGTTGTGCCTTCAGAATGTTCTTGACCCAGTCATTTTTGCTACTGAGAAGTAAAGGGAGGAGGGAAGCCGGTTAATTTAGCATTACGTGTGAGAACAAAGTGGCATGTAACAGCTTCATCTGTTTACTACTGGTTTTTCTTACTTGAGCTATGTCTAAAGCTAGGTTTATGTTATAACGCTTTACAGGATTTCAGCATACCTGATCTGCATTGTCTTGCAGGCATTTGTATTCTGTTTTGTAGGAGTTCAGAGTCTGCTGTTACTCAATCACACGTTTGAAACTCCCCTCTGCTTCTGATAACCAGCCCTGTGTCAGCTGCAAATACATTAATCACCTTATCAAAGGAAGGCCCAAACAGTTGTAAATAAAATAATCATAGATAGTTTCTAGATGCAGGACTGAAGTGGTGGCTGCTCTTATTGGTGGTGCTGAGCCATTTATCATCTTTTGTTCAAGATCTTCAGCGTTTAGTTTGTTACAAACTGAGTTGCGTGAATTTACAGCCAGCCTGTGTTTTTGTTATCTGTAGTGGTATTGAATGGTTTGAATTTAAGGTATCTTCAGTTTTAGTTGGCAAAATAACAACGTTGTTCACTCACTTAACCTGGACTTTGCTTTTGAAACACAGTAGTCTTGTACAGATGCCTTTCTTATTTCCTTAAGGATTTTTTTTTTCTCTCTCATTTCTGTGTGAAAAATGGGTGGCAATTTCAAGGAGTAGCTTTAGAGTTCTGCGCTCACTTTAAGCTGGGTTTTAAGGAATCATGACTGTGGCCCCTCAGCCCCTCCAGTGTTACCAAACAAAAAGGCAGACTCAGTGCTAACTAATTATTTGCCAGGTGCCTGTAGCTGTGTAGCAGTTTGCTTATTAGCATAACAATACTACTCTGAATATTGTAGCTAATATTTGCCACGGAGAACTTGGGATGTGGAAGTTAAAGCTTAAAACATGGTTTTGCTTAGAGATGTTTTGTTCCAGAGCTGTTGTGTTAACTTAGGGAGGGATGAGTCTTTTGTGTTTCTACATTGTTGAAGCAATCTAGTCTAATGGGCTTGATGAGCTAAAGGATAATCTTGATTTATAACTGAAGATCAGTTTACACTTGCATTGTTGCATTCATATAGTTATCTTGGATTCAGAGCCTGGCATATAGTGCACTCTAGTTTCAGTTGAAGCTTTAAGGGGAGTTTTTTTTGTAGTTGTTACAACTGCATTGTGTGGACCTCTTTGTCTAAATGCATGTCTCCAACTATCTTTGCCTGTTCTGGTTTTGCGTACTACTTCTTCCCTGTAACATTCTTAAATGTCAAATGTTAGAGTGTAACAAAAGGATGGGCTGTGTGATCCCTTTACTGATGTATTCTCTACCTCATATTTTACTTGGATAATATTCAGATAGTGGGCCATATTCAAAGAGTGGTTCTCATTCACATTCAGATTCAATTATAAAATCGGAACACTCTTATTTTTGAATAGTTCCAGTGTTGCAAATCAAATCAAAGTTTGAGTGTAATTTACAATGTTCTGGGTAATTTTTGGTTTTATATATCTGTGCTCTGACTATTGGACTGTTGCGAGTTCCATGCTAGGGATCTCTCTGCAGTTTTTCTTCTGTTTTCCTACTCAGATCTAATGTGGGAGATGGGTATTTTCCCCCCCTGCATATTCAACTGCCAGGATAAACCAACTTTCTCTTCTTTCGGCCGTCTAGTGATAGTGGAGTTCACTAGGTGAGATTAGTAACTACCTTCCCTGCCTTGTGAAAAACAAAAGGACTTTCTATTTATTAATCCATACTCCTATTAATTTCTCAAAGCATAATAATTTAAAGATAGCTAAAGAACAAAAAATATTCGAGGCCCTCTTTGCAAACACGGTCTCTGGGGACAGAAGAGATTCCCTGTCCCTCCATTCTGCTGTGGCCCACAGTATGCAGGTGATGAGTGATGTGGGTGGGGGAAACCTACTCACTGTGCTCCTTTTGCCATGCTTTGTAACCTATCTGAAGAACTTCCAGTGTGTTTGTGTTCTGTTGTTTCTCTTCCAGGAGCTCAGAGCAGGATCATTATCCTGAAATGTGAACTGGGATGTTTTTAAGAAATTAAACTGAGATGATGTCTATAATCTGTACGTCAGATTGCTTGTAGCAAGCATCTTCACTTTGAGAGACTGCCCAAGATGGAAGCTCCCTGTCTGAGGTGGCTTTTATAACTTGTAAATGTTTGTTTTTCCATCTACTCAAGAAGGAAAGAATGTGTTAGTTGTACATGAAAACGAATCAGAAAAGGAAATAGGAAGGAAAAGAATGCAAGAAGGATGAGTTTCATTAATCCAAAATGAAGTTTGGTGTATGGTGGTGCTAAGAAGATAGGTGAAGGAGACAGAAAAAAGTGGTTATCTGTCGTTCCTGTGTTTTGACTTGTAGTCATAGCAGTACCTAGACCTGTTAATTTCTCAGAGCGTAATAATTTGAAGATGGCTAAAGATCAAGAAATTGTCTAGGCACTCCGGTATTGACTAGTGGGGTGGTTTTTTTTGGACCGTTCAGCATGTTAAGTATAAAGCTGATAGTGAGCTGTGCTGGTGCTGTGTTAAGCTCATTCCAAAGACTCATTCCAAATGAAACTGCGCTTTCTGTGTGTTGGCTGTGTCTGCCTTCACTCAGTAGTCCCCTTGACTTCAAAGTAAAACAAGGGAAGATTTTTCTGCCCTTTCCCACCTGGGTAACAGTTTTCTTGTCATGAGTCTGTGGTACTCCACAAGCCTTATGCATGACTTGTTTGGTTGTCTTTGTTTGTTTTGCTCTTTCAGCTCTGATCCTTAAGAGCCATCAAGGCAAACGGTGTGAGCAGACTTCACAAAAACTGCAGATGTGCTGAGATAAAACCAACCTTACCGACAAAGATAAATCCGTTTCTGTATTGACCTGATCTGATTAGAGTCCCTGTTTTGACATCAGGTCTTTAGCACCTTCAAAGACAGAAACTTTTAAAATCGGGGCTTTAAAGTGACCTTATGTAAATTTTTTTTTTCCCAGGACTTGTTTCCTACTTTGTAATTGCACTATTTGGCTATATTGTATCCATTAATGATTCTAAAAAAAAAAAAAGGGGGGGGGGGGGAAGGATACCACACAACTAATGTTGAAAGATACAGTGAATGAATCTAAAAAAATTAGTGTGTGTGGGTGTAAAATACATAAAATGATTTTTTTTTTTTAAATTGCTTGTTTACATGGAATAGCTGCTTCTGCTATAGTCTAAAAGCAGATCTTCTGAACAGTAGGGCAAATTGTGTTGTTTTGAAAAAAGTCTTTGGTTCAGCTCATACTTGAGTGTTTAATTTATTTCTGTTAGGAGGAGTAAAATTTCTTCTGTGTTGTCTTACTGTGTGAAGAAAACTTCTTAACCTCTCTGAAAATCAAAATGTGTGCTTTGGCCAGAAACAAAACACCATAGCTATATTATTTAGACTGGCTTTGCTTCCTGTGATTTCTCATTTTATTTACTGTATTGAAATTGGGACACATAAGCTGGCATGAATCAGGCATGAACAGATCAAGCGTGTCCTTCTCAAATAAACAGTCACGTTAAAAATATTTTGATCTTTTGAGAGGTTGAGGGTTTTTTTTGTGGTTGATGTATTCTTAATCCTCGTGAAAAGATTATCCTTGATGCTCATTTGCAGGTAACATTTTGCTTTTTTAAAAAAGTGTACTGATTTAAAGATTTTTCGGTTACTTTATTACCTGTATATTCCTCATGCATGCAGATACTTACAGTTTTTGTTCGTTTCGAGAGTCTGACTTGAACTGGGAAACAGTTCAGTACACTGTAACTGTTGAATGTGAATTAATAAGGGAGGCTTACTAAGGAGAAATTTTGGATAGGAGTTGGCTGCTAGTGTTTTTAGGATGATACCATGCTCCATAGTTATGCTGTAATCTAGTAGTCTTTAATTTTCTTGAGGTAATTAGTCTAGGATTGCTAGTTACTATTAGGTGAAAACTCATTTTAAGAGCCCGTCATGTAGCAGGCAGTGGTGTCCCGTCTTAGCCTGATGAAATGTGTAAGATCTTTGTGATTACTTCAGCTATGTACTTAAATGTGATACAGCCTGTAATTTAAAAAGCATTTACTCAAGTAGTTTGTTTAATTGGGCCTCTTGCAGAAGGGGAAATGTGAGAGAGCAGCTCTCGCTGAGTTACGAGCGTTACAGCTATGAGGTGGGTCTCTTCAGTGGCAGATGCCTTCCTAGTGGGAAGCTGACAGATGCAACCCTGCTCAGAATTATGTCACTGTCAATATTGTAGGTTTTTAAAAAAATTGTTTGCTTCACTTTATGGCTTATGGTAAAGAACAGTCTCAAGGCTACAGGCCTGTAACTGTATCAGCTGAAATGAAAATGCCCATGCTATTTGTCAATACTGTGGAAAGGGAGGGGAAGTTATGTTTTCGTAGGGGAGTTAAAAGCTTGTTAGTCAGCCCTGCTAAATTTACTGTTAA
The DNA here is from genome assembly GCA_013398295.1 of Chionis minor. Lineage (NCBI taxonomy): Eukaryota > Metazoa > Chordata > Aves > Charadriiformes > Chionidae > Chionis > Chionis minor. The sequence goes on along the minus strand of VZSF01000015.1, from coordinate 451,730 downwards.
AAGTGAAGGACTTTGCCTTTGTACTCAGAAGTTTGATTGCTCGGAAGTAACTTCTTCCTGTTCTCCATCACCTCCCAGTTAAGGCCGAATTCCACTCAAAGATCCTTTCTTAGGTGGCTTTATTCTTATAGTACTTTGTTTTATCTGGAAGGCAGTTTAGGAAGTACCTTTTACAGTCACCTTTCTAGGACTGTTTCTACTGTATGGCCTTCTGTGTTTTCCATAGTTTTATTGCTGGATGCTTAAAAGCAGTTTCTTTGAGAAGAGTACCCTTTGTCCTTTACCCTCACCTCAGCTTTAATTTCTGTCTGAGTTCAACCAGTATAGATCTTCTGCGTGAATATTATTGACTTGAGAGAATGTGTATCACTTCAGCTGGTAGAAGTTTTATCTTCCAAGCAGATTCGGAGTTTTGGTGAAGGAGGACAACAATACTATGGTATACATGAGGAATCTTTTTTTTTCTTTTTTTTACTGTCCTACTGTGCTGTAACATGTTTCTATTTGTTGTATTATCTTGAAGGTTTCTGCTGCTCTTTAATTTCTAGCTAGAAATTATTAAAGATGTCATATTTAATTTCACACTGACTGTATAGCTCTACAGTTCAACTGCATAAATAATTTCAAGTAAGAATTTATTTTCAACAGTGAGACCTAGAAATGTGGGTTTGTGTCTTAGTTATACTGTAATGCAAACTGAATTTTGGAAGCTTCCTGAGCGAGCAGTGAAACCTAAATGTTGCTTTTTTGGAAGCTTGTGAAAAGAGGACCTTACTTATACTCATTTGGCCTTCATATAGGAAAGCTTATTTGGATCTGGTCAGTGCTAGCATCTGCTAAATTCAGTAAGTGTCTGGAACAGACAATCTCTTGTGCAGAAAGCTTGTTCACCTTTGATTTTTACAGAAGCTTCTTGAATTTGCTTTTATTCCGTAAAAATGCTATCTCTGCAACATACAATATTGTTACAGAAATTATACAGTTATAAGGCTTCAACTGTCTTCACATGTATGAATGTGATTCTTTGCCTGCTAGGGGGTGGGGTGTGATACATTTTTATTAGGGTTTCTCTTATGTCGTATAAGGATGTTCAAGTGCATGTACCTTGTGTTGTTGCTGAGATCTAACTGTTTGGCTCGAGATCATTCTTGAGAAATCCCTCTGCTATGACTGAGGAATATTAACAACCAACAGTGATAATATGTAGTACTCAAATGCTTGCTTCCTGGTCAGCTGTTGATTTTGGGAGCTCAGTATTTATATTCCAATAAAACAAGAGCCCCACCTCTACTACAACCGATAGCCCCAGTTGCTGACAGTTGAAATGCAGTCTGACTAGAAGTACCACTTCAGGCTTGTTTGGAGGTGGTTATGGTAAACAAATGAAAAAGCTAGATGCTGTTCTAATTTTGTGATAAATTTTGAGAAGGATCTAGAGATGAAGTTTGAGACTGTGACCGATCTCATCCATCTGTTCCTCTCCAGCTCCCTTTTTGTACTCTGCTGCACAAGCTGTGGTTTGAGAGTAACTAATACTTAGTGCTATTTGGCTGTGGATAATAATACATCACGTAGCCTTAGAATGCTTATAAAAATCACTAAATACTTCTTATATATTGGGAAGTAATAGATCACATTGCAGTATACAATCTAAAAATAATTAAATCGTAGAATATCTCTCTCTCTTACTGACCTTAACCTGAAATAGCCCCTTCATCAGGAAATATGTTGAGATTGTGGGGTTTTAATCTTTTTTTTACACTGTCTAAATGATAGAAAACAATGTAGCCAGAGTCCAATCCTTTCCACCAATTTTGACTTAGCATTTATTTTGTTGCTGTGGATATGGAACAAGCATATGTGACTTACATTTTTTTAAATACATCCTTTTTCATGCTGTATTTCATTGAAGTCTGTTTGCTCTAGTGAAGCAATAATGCAGAGTTGCTTCTAAAATATCAGCCTAAGAAGTAATTGTGGGAGGAGTCTTAGTAAGTCGTTCCTACTTCTGAATTTTTCAGTGCATCCTATCTTTTACCATATTTAAATTAAAAATTGCAGGGTAGGAATTGCGATTAATTTTATGCGTTCTGCACAGCAGAACAAATAACAGCACCAAACAATAAATTATTGTGAAATCATTAAGTGGTGATGTTTATTTTGTTGATAGGCCAGCTGAAATGTATTTAAACTTGTTAGGATTCTCTTGCTCATTAAAAGTCTGAATATTGTATATGAACCGCAACATTTATAAAGTTGCTCTAGTTTTCAGAGAAGTAGACTGACACTTTCCTATTTGACAAAAGGAATCAAGACGGTCCTCCGAATTTTTTTGATACATTAAAAATGTGTATCTATAAACGTATATAAAAAAGCTAACAAAAAATGGGAGTGTCTTAATTATAGACTGATTGGTCTTTCACTTGAATGTGTGTTTGAAAATAAATGCACTGAAGAATTCTTGAACCTATTTCAGACTACTTGAAAACGGAAGGTGTTGCATTAGGTGGCAACAGTTAAGTTAGGATTCTGTGACAACAAGAGTATCAAACTGACTTTTAAAATTTATGGCACTTCTCTGCCTACATTGCACTTGTGCATTCATGTGACCTGGCTTTAATTTAACATTTGGTAAATATTTGCATAGTAATTCCTAAAGTGTTCTCCCACACATAAAGGAAATGATGATAAACAGCTTTTAAGTGGCTTGATGTTAAATACAAACATGACTTGCAGCCCTAAGGTAAAATGCATGTTAGAGTAACTGTTCAATATTCATTTGGGAAGTGTGGTATGTATTATACCAGGTAACTTATTCATACTTTTTCTTTACATGCTTAGCTGTTTCTCTTGTATACCTCAGCTAAAGTTCTGCATAGGGGCTATATGCCATGCTGTAAGATAACTTCTCCCCGCTCATGCTGTTAAGACTTTTTGGAACTGGTTTGAAGAAAACCTGGAGATGTGTTGTCTCCTAAATGACCCTGCTAGCAGGAGAGCATTTAGGAGCACAGATACACAGTAACCATACTTGAATGCTTCCCAGAGCTTCTAGGCTGCTGTTAGTATTTTATTTTTAGAAGTGACTCATTCATTTGTTTTTCAAAGCTAGTTCTTTCTTCTTGAGCATGTGAACTGCGAGTGATCATTATTAAGAAGATACTGTGAGGAATCATTCTAGACGCTCACTCATTAGAAGAGGATTTTAATCTCAATCTAGAAAACTAGAACCTCTCAGTTTAAAAAAAAACAAGTTATCCTACCTAGCATTTTAGAAGATAGTTCTTACACGTTTTTTGGCTTTATATTTGGTAGTTTTCTCAGCAAGTGCCTTCTCAGTAAATATGTCTGTAATCAGTCCCTTCCCTGAGGAAAAATGGGGTAAGTACAATCTTATCCCGTATTGTTTATAAACATTTTTAAGCATTTTCTGCTTTCAACAGGTAAGAAATGTTATGTCATTGAAGCAAACGTATGCAAGGTGGGATCAACCCTTCACACGTGTAACATTGCAACTTCTGTTACTGGGTTCCGACTTTCCTGCCAGACCTTTCAGAAAGTACTGTAGAAACACAAAAGCTGTCTGTTTTGCAAGAACTCCAGTGATATACTTTATAAAGTTACCCTGTTACTTCGGAAATGCAGTCTCCTGCCTAGTGGTTTTAGAATATATGGAAACCTGAAGTGTTCTTGATGGCCCTTGTGATTGTCATATCTTACTAAAACATAAGAAACTCAAAGTAAGACCATCCTTTTCTAAGGAAAGTTTCAATTTCTCCGATGATTATTCTATCTTGGATGTACCACAGTTATTTTTCAGACCTGTTCTTCTCCTTTTGGGCTCTTAATAATGTATAAAACACAACTGTGTGTATGCATGCGTATGCATGCACGTTCATTTTTCCTCCTGTTACTGTCCCATCCCTTACTCATCATGTGGATGAAATGGTATTTGGGATTTAAGATATTCAACTCTTACATCTGCTGGTAGTTAATGGCTTGCTTTATATGGTGAGTTAGCTAAAATATTGGTGGTTTATTTATTGACGTTTTCTGGACTCTTGGTGGGAGTAAAGAAGTGCAGAAGAAATTGCTATATAGATTTTAGGGGTTTTTATATAGACACTTTGTATCCTGTGCGTGGCAGAGTTTGGAGCTCATCCAAAGAACAGAAAATGTTCTCTGAAATCTCTTTGGAATGGGTGAGTGATTTTGTTGGTCAGATGAACTGTTGTTACTTCTGTGACTGTGCAGAGGAAATTTCCTCCACCTAGGCTATCTAGCAGTAGTTACTATTTGCTTCATCAAACAAATCTATAAAAAGCATCTCTCTTTGCTTTATAGTTGTTTTTTAACTTTCAGGGATGAAGGTAATAGAAGCCAGTTTCACATTTGTATTTCTGAAACAGAAAGTTGTTCAGTCTTGTTGTAGTCTCTGGTGGTTACTGTAATTGGGGAGTCCTTGAGATCAAAAGGTCTTAGCGTGTGTGGGACCAGTGCCTAAACTATGAGGAAGTATTTTTCTGCTAAGGGAAATTATATGAATCCCGTTCTGGTTTAGTTCTTGTATTTGTGTGACTTGTCATTCCCTTCTTTCAAAGAATCTAACATTGGCCGCACTTGCTCCAAAAGATTGGTGAGGAATGGCATCTTCAAGTCTTTCAGACTGATTTAGAGACTGCTTTCTTTTTATATGGCCAGTAACAAAACCATTAAATTACTGTATTTGTTGTGGCCCAAGGTAAAGGAAGGTTAGGAATTTAACCTTAATGAAGTTTAGGGTGGCTGTGTGTCTTGAGCTTGTTTCCTGCCAACTTGCTGTATTCTGCTGGGACAATCAAGCTTTTTGCACTCCTTTTTTTTTGTTTCTTTTTCAATGACACATCTGGGTTGGTGCAGCTACTGAATCACAAATAGAAGCGAACATTGAGAGCAAAATATTCCAATTAGCTGTTTATTTTTTTCACATCAGCTTTATTCTGTCTACAGGATACTTAAACAGCGTAGTAAGTATAACAGGTTTTAATATATCTTCAGACAAAAATTTTAGCCACAGAAGTCTTTTGTCTAATTAAGAGGAGTGGTTTTCAAGTATACTGTTAGTGTTACTAACTATGGAAAACTTTTGTGATTGCATTAGTTAAAAGGTTCAGGAGGAACATCTGTAGCTACTGATGCATTCTAGTTTGAGAGAATCATATTTCGTAAGTTTATTGGTAGGGTCAAGTGACACGCTTTCACAAGGTTTTTGCATTAGGTAAATTGTTTGATGTAAGTTAACATGCTTGCTTGTTGCACAGAGGTAGGTATGTTTCCTCTCTGCCTTTTCATCTTAGAATTTTGTGATTATGGTAAAAATACTTAAAATCATGGGCTTTAAAATAGACCTTTGAGCTGTAGTAGTTGTCTACACTTCATCGCTTTGCAGAGACAAAAGCATGTTAATTGATTTTCTTAAATTTTGTAATTTTGAGCACCTGATGCCTAGAATGAGCAAACTTGCTATTTCACAAATGGGTGGTTTCTGTGTGAAATGAAATAACTGTAGTTAGAGGTAAATTGCAGGTCAAAGATGTTACAAATAGACATACTTCTGTGTCCTTTGTTGGGCGGTTGTCATTGAGCCATACTGTACCTTAGATACACTTAAACCTCAAAGAAATGCAAGGGGGTAAAAAGGCTGTGGGTTAACCTAAGGCAGCTGAGCCCTGTGCTCCCTGTAGACCCCACTGAGCTTACTGTTCACCTAGTGGGTTGGGGGGCAGAATTGTAAGGGTACAAGTGAGAAAACTCATGGGCTGAGTTAAAGAAAATTTAAGGTTTAAGTTTAGTAGTTAAAAGCTGCACCCCCCCCTCCTCCTTCCTTCCAGCTTTTATTGCTGAGCACAATGTCATATGGTATGGAATATCCCTTTGGTCAGTCAGGGGGCAGCTGTCCTGGGCTGTGTCCCATCCCAGCTTCTCGTGCATCCCCAGCCTCACTGGTGGGGCAGTGTGAGAAACGGGGAAGGCTTTCATGGTGTGTAAGCACTGTTGAGCGACAGCAAAACATGCCTGTGTTATCAAGACTGTTATGGTCACAAATCCAAAACAGCACCATGCAAGCTATTGTGAAGAAAACTAGCTCTATGCCAGCCCAAACCAGTACGTGTCAGTGGAAGAACTGAAACTGAACTATGGAATCTAGATGGGTCAGAATAGGAAAAACATTTTGTTTATAGGTTCACCAGCAAAGCTGATAGTGGCATGATGGACTGACCTGTTCATAATACTGGAGTTGTAGTGGTGTGAGGTTTTTTGGTTTGTTTGGGTTTTTTTGACTGCTGCCTGTTGATGACACAATAAAAAAGAAGCCTAATCCAATTGATCCACATTGGCACCTATGATGGAATTATACTGCTGTCTGCAGTATAATGGAATTATATCTGCGGTCTGCATCACCTTATGGCCAAAGTTACAGGATGCACATAATTAAATAAATATGGAGTGGAATGTCACTACTTCTGAGGGACTTAATTACATGGAGAATATCAAAACTAGAGATAAGGAATGTGCTAGTCTATATAGTGTGTCCGTTGTGCTTCACTTTGCTTGTGAGAACTGTGGTCTAATTAGACTTAACAAGGAAGGAGGAATTGGAGATACAGACATAATATAAATGGAATCATTTGGATTGCATATTGCACATCAGCAGTGCTCTTTTTTGTCCATTTCTGAAACCTTTCTCAAAACTATGTGTGTACATGCCAGTTTCTTGACCCTTAATTTTAGCATATTCTGGCCAGTCTCCATGGATTATTTGATGGATGACTCAAATATGCTTTGCAGTCTTAACTAAGCATGTTTCCTTTCTTCAGTGTGCTGTATAAGATGTGCCAATTCAATACTTATCAGTGCTGATACTGTAGAGTACTCAAACATGTTGCTATGACTCGATGAATTGCCTCGTGTTTGTTAAACCACAGTAGCTGGCCCTAATGGGTTAAATGTTCAAATGTTAATCAAGGCAGTTCAAACATAACTACCACTTGGCCTGTCCCCCTTGGAAGTTAGTGTGCACAGGCAGCTGTTGCAGTTTGGGGACAGTGGTTACAGGCTGTGTCTCTGCTCCCTGATTTGTATTTCGTGTTGGGGAGAATTTGTTGTTGAGCAGTGTACTCGGAGCCTTTTGGCTTCAGGGTCAGTGGAGTGATGGCTAAGCTCCCAGTTATTGAAGTGAAGTTGTTAATAATATATGAGGAAAGCGTAAGTTTTGGAAAGCTAATATCATACCTGCTTGTATTGTACACAATGTTATGTTGGAGTTTGAGAGCATTTACTTGTGAAAACCACCTGTGATTTATTTATTCTATGCGTTTGTTTTTTGCAACAATAACCTGACCTATGACCTCAGACAAAGAAATTATGGGTATTTTTTATACATATATAAATAGATGTATACCCTCCAAACTCTCAGGTGATGCGTGTCCATACATATATAATGTTTACATGTGTGTGCTGATAACCCAAATATTCCAATGATAAACTACAGTAAAAAGAAATTTTCTTCTTTTAATTATTTTAATTTCTCCTTATTTTTTAGTAAATATTTAATTTAAAGAATTCAAATGTATGATAAGGCAATGAAAATGTACATTTTAAAGGTCTTTTGCATAGTGTTCTACAGGTAGTGTCTTGTTATGTGTCTGTAGTTTTTACTCTCTCTGGGTTTCATGTTCAGGTTGTGCCTTCAAGCTTCTGCCTCATGATTAAAGAGGGAAATGGGTGGGAAGCTGGTTGGGGTACAAAGCTGCTTTGTCCGATGGCCCTAAAACCGTGCAAGGTTAGGTTAAGAAGTCCTGTGTCTGTCTTACAGGATCCAACTTCCTGGGTAAATATTCACCACCTGGAGTATACAGATGGAGGGATCCTGGACCCAGATGATGTGCTGGCAGATGTTGTGGAAGACAAAGATAAGGTAGGGCTTTGATGAAAATATTACTTTTGCTTTTTGTTGTGTCTTTTCAAAGAACTAATGCTACTTTCTTGGACATCTGGCAGGTGAAGTGGGTATTAAATATTCTTAAATTAAACACATCTGCCCCTAGGTGCTGTAACGTTCTGTTTCTGGAGTAGAACGGGAGGTGGGGGGAAGGCATGACCAAAGCAATGAAGAAAATCAGAACAACCTAACAATTGATTTAGGACTTAAATTTTTCAAGCATTTCTGGGTTTCTTTTTATTGCTGTATGAAAAGTGTGGTGAAGGAACAGGAGTTTTGCAAGACATCTTTTTTTTTATGCCACTTAAAATATTGTTTATAATCTCTTCCTTAGAATTAAATTTTTGAGAATCAGTCAAATGTCGTGGTTCAATGTGTGTGACAAAATAAAAAGACAAATCCTGTGATGGCAAGAACAGCTGCCTCAGCTGTGTTAAATTGCAGGAGGAGTCTCTGTGATTTGCTACTGGAAGTCTAAGCAGGCCAGTTATTTCAAAAGGTATAAGTCTCTAACTTTCAATTCAGGTAAGACAGTTGTCCTTTCTGGGTAGAGAAATAGTAGCTGAAAAGAAGCCCCTTATAGTGTTTTTGTAATTATCAGGAAAATTTAGTTTTGGGAAACTTATTGTTTATTTCAGCACAGAGTAGGAGCAGTATAATTTATAATACTTTGCTGTTTTTGCCTTTTTTTTTTCTTCATAAAATCAGAGGAGAAAATATATCTAGTGACTTGAAACTGAAGATCCAAATATATGGGCATGCCTGTACTTTCAGACAAATGGATTTGTATTATTTACAGCACCATATGCTTGGTGATGTCAAAAATAATTTTGTGTATTGCAAACAAATACTAGTTTCTTATGCTGTTGATTGCTCAATGACTTAATGCAAAGTGCTGTGTTTTGCTTATGATTAATGAGGTGCTGTTTTTCAGTTCCTTAGAAAATTGTCTAAGGTATACTTCAGTGTCATTTTTATCGTGATTTGTGTTGGAATTCTTAAAAACAATGGAGTTCTGTTTGGTATATGTTCTTTTTATCAAACTGGTATTTCTTGCTTGTCCGTATTTACTGAACGTGTACTTAAAACATATTAAGACTTTTTTCTGGTAGTATTTGGAGACTGAAGACTGGGTTCTGAGGACTGACACAGCTGTATATAAAGCGTAAGACCCTAAGCATGAGATACCATAAAATGAGATCACAGCAAAGGGAAGTGCACTAGTGGTTTCATCAGTTAATAAAAATTAGCACGTCCACCCAAGATTTCCTCTATTTGAAGTACTGATACAGGAACACTTAGGCAAATATGAGCAGTAGTTTGCAGAGTATTTGTTGTATCGTCCGCTTCTTAACTTGGTGCCAGAGCCTTTGCTATACTTTATTGGTGGGTGTTGCTGGTTATGTGTTGCTGCTGAATTTTCTAGTTTACACATAGCTGTAGGTGTAAGCATCTTCTGTTTTAACAGTGCTAGGTGGGACTCTGTAGTTTTGAGGCTGCCTTGAGGGGGAAAAACCCCAGGAAACTGGGATCTTACACCCTGAAGTAGTCTGGGATGGTTTAGGAATACAGCAAACTTCTTGGTTTCTCTTCCTTTGATGTCTCAATTGCATGTGATGCATCACTGCCATGTTCTTCAGAAGGCCCTGGCGAAACAGTGATAAGTAAGACTTACTGAACAATTGCAGCTGAAGTGACAAAACAGGTTTGTTTTTTTTTTTGATTCGACTAGGGGAGAACCATGTAATTGTGTAAGGGGACTGCTGGTTGAGAGGTCAAATAATTCTTTCATTTGAGAAAGAAGGAGCCATAGCCCCTTCACAGCATGTGTAAGGAGCTGTTCATATACTACCTACTCAGAAGATTTGGTATGATCTGATAACAAAGAGCCAGCCCTATAAAAGGCTTACACACATTTTTAATAGTTTTATTGTGGCCTGTTAGCCTTTGAGCCTTCAGCAGTGCTATTCCACACTTGAGAATATTGTGTAGGAGATCTTTAAGCTTTGCAAAAAGGGGGTGAAATATTTAGCTTTGGTAGACCTGATATCTAATTTGGTGTTTAAAGTCCCTAAATAGATGAAAGAATTTTTGGTACAATTATCTGTGCACTGATTCTCTTTGGTTATAATTATCTGTATGTGTAATAAATGAATAGGCCGCGGCTTTGTTGCTCCCTTGTTCTTGTCATCCTTTCCTATGCATCTGAGACAGTAATGCAGTCTCTCATGAAATCAGTCAATCTATTAAAAAAAAAAAAAGTGTTACACTTAACCTCAGTGCCTTTAACAAAGGTGTGTTTGGCATTGCTGACTATCAAGCTTTTCTTTAGTGGCAGAGGAAACCAGCTGATGCTTTTTTTTAAGGGTTAATCTGCTCTAGATCGTAGTTTGATAGCAGTAAATTAGCACAGTTTCTTCAAAGGAAAATGTGCTTGCTAATCTATTGAAATTCTTTCACTGTAGCAACAAAACAGTGAATCAGAGTGAGCTATCAGATGTAATTTATTTGGAATTTCAAAAGCTTTTGGCAGTCCTTAGCAATAGACTGTTAAGGAGGCACAGGTACTCATGAGGTAAGCAGCAAAGGGCTTCTGTAGGTCAGTAAATGATTGAGAGGGAACAAAAGATACAATAAATGGTCAGTTTCCAACACTGTGAAATGATGGCACTGGGATGCATAATGCATATTATTGGGATCAGCAATGTTTTTGAGGTCTGCTTATGTTAACTTCATGGTTTCCTCTTGAACTCAAAATTAATCAAAACTCAGTAAATAGGCAGTACAGTGTGTGAAATTAATTGCTGTCAACTGCACAGTTATGCATGTTGGAGAGGGTGGCTTGTTCTACTTGCATATAAAGCAGATCTAAATTAGTATTGTATGTCCTTGGTAACATGTGTCATGTGAAAATGCTTTGGGAATTCTTTATGGTTAGAGCCCCCCTTGCTGCTGCCACCTCAGCAATAATCTGTGTCCCGAATTAGATGTCAAAGCTAGTGTTGAATAGTTTTAAAATTATTTGTTTTCACCGAGTTATCTACCAAGTGGTTCATGTCCTGATTACTCTGAATGATAGATCTAATTAATTCAAAACCCCAAATTTTGTCATTTGAATAAAAACATGCTATTTAAATTGTCTGGTTTTAATATGTTGAAGCCGTAAATGGAGTCCTCTTTGTACACTGTTCTTAACAGATCTCTCACTGGAAATTACTTTTTTCCTTGAGGAAGAAAATGCCCTAAGAAAATTTCTATGCTGTTGAAAAATGAGTACAAACACTTTCCCTTCATGTCATTGTGTATGTTGAGCCTGTGCATGACATGTCTTAAACGCATGAACTTAATGTACTCATGCATGTTACCCTCTGATTTTTGCATGGAGTTGTGTTTTCAAATACTTATAAACATGTGGGGAGACTAAAATGTTGTAATGAAGCCCTGTGTTAATAAGTCAAAACTTGCTTAGCTTATAAGAAAAGAGTTTAAACTGTTAATATCTTCTAGTATCAGAACAGTTCTGCTCTCTGGATACATATAAAAAGTCTACAGGGAAATTACAGTTTCTGTCTAACCTAACATATATGTTCATATTTTGATAGGATTAAATACAACCAAAACATGCTTGCTGGTATGCTATCAGTAGAGCCTCCTGAGGGTGATGGTCTGCTGTCAGCGTGCTGGCTTTTCTTGTTTGTCCTTCTTTGGTAAGACTAGGCTTGCAAGTGCAGTATTGTAGTATCTGCAATTTGGCCAACAAAGCTGTTGAATATTTATGTAAAGACACTATTTCCTTATCAGTGCTGCTGGCGAAAGATCTAGGCTTGTCTTCCTAGAAGGTCAGGTAGGTTTAACCTCTCCAGAGGCTCATTTGTTAGCAGTGCAACTGCTTTAAGTATATGGTGGGGATATTTTGTGGTTTATTTGTGGTGTTTTTGTTTTTTTTTTTTTTTAAATGAGTGGAAGGAAGAGGGTATGTGATTGTGATGGACATTCCACTGATGCTGAAATGGCAGTTTGCCAGTCTGGTCTTAGAAACGGTTTTTGCTTGGATATCTCCTTTGTTGAATATCTGTGCCTAGTGTTTTTTAACAGCAGCAGAAGCTTTTGAGGGATACAGAGCAACATCAATGAAATGCTGAAACAGTGACATTTGCAAGATTTGTAGGGACTGTAACTGTCATTTAAGTGTTTCTAATGATGATATCAAGTAAATGGTATGAATTAAGTGTAGTTCAGATAATTATTTTGGCTGAGGATTTAATGAAATATTGAATAGCAAAATCAATGAATTCTTCCTTCTTGGTTCACTACCAGCAGAAATGTGGTATTGAGGAAACATGTCTCCTGGAAGGTCTCCAAATGCTGGAGAAATCATCTGCTAGCTGTTCAAAATGGTTATTGGGCCCATGCATGCTCCTGATAAGAGGATGAAGGTCTGGCTGAAATTGTTTTCGTAGAGGACACTAAGTAACTCTCTTAAACCTTACTTCAGACAGATGCTGGCAAGTATGTTTTAGCTTCAGTGACTGTATTGTGAGCGTGAGGCTGGTTTGGACTACTTGTTTCAGCAAGACGACAAAAACATTTGGATTCATAAGTGGATATAAACTTCAAGATTCATGTAATTGTACAAAGGAAATGTCTGTCCAATTACCTGACAGGCATGTTTTCTGTCAGCGGACTCTGAACGTTTCCATTGTTTCCAGAGAGGTTTAGTAACTGGGAGTGCTGGCTGGTGTGGATGTAGCACTTGCACAGAAGTTATTTACTGACCTGGCTTTGGCTCTGTAGACCTTCGGGATTCTTACTCTGGCACACTCCAGTGTGCAATGTTTATTTAAAATAACTTACAATGAAGTAATTCTACCTTTGAACAGTTTCTGCTTCCTCCAACCATCAAATTGCTTATGAAATGGGGAAAAAAGTCAGAACTAAAGTAACCTTTAGATGAGTAGAGAAGGTGTGGCTGAAGAGTAGCTGAGGTGATAAGGAAAATGATTTATACAAGCAGGCTGAAAAATAGTAAAATAAAGTTTAAAATAACAAGGCAAGTGAGCAGAAGTATCTCAATAGTTTAAAGAATAAATAGAGAGGGCTGTGGAATTCTGAGGGAATTTCTCTTTAACAGGGAGTTACAGCATTGCTGCTTTAAAAACTTCCCATGTGAACCAGTGGCAGAGGCCTCAATGCTGGTGTGTTTAACTACCTTCCAGTGGGTCAGCAGAGCCCGAGTCACGCTTTGCAGATCTTTTTGTCATATGGTTTGATGCTCAAATACATGATCCGTGCAAGTAATGCATATGTAAGTTAGAGAAACATGGTTCAAACTCTGGACTGCTGTGTAATTGAGCTTTCTAGTATTTTCTCTAGGGTTTTGTAACTTTCTGATAACTGGAATGCAGAATGGAGTTTTTCTTCTTCAATTTGTTGTACAACAGTGTATTACTCTTTTTTAGGAAAAACAAAGCAAGATATATAAGACTTAGTTACAGCTGAGAATTTTTACCTACTGAAGTACAAGCTGCAGTGGTTTTTTTATGTAGGCTGCTACATATGCTACAAGTTGTTGCGTATTAGTCAGCTTTTCCCTGGAGAAGTCTTAAAAAAAAAAATAGAATCTTTTCATTATAAAGAGTAAGTATGTGAGATGTCTGGTAGCAAAGAAAGCAATTTAATAATGCGAGTTTCTTATAATGTGGAGATAACATTTTAAGTGTCCAGTGGTCCCCGGATAGTTCAAGTTGGTGTATTATAACTCAGATGCTCTGTGTCTTTGATAAAATCTGCACCAAAGAAGGCAAGTATCAAAGAAAAATAAAAATAATTATAGCTTTTTTTTCTTCAAGGTGGTAAATTTTGCTCTGGACTAGGGTTTTGTTGATACACAATGTTTTATGACATTTAGTTGATTAATACTGCGGCCAAGTTAATTGTTTTAATGTGTGTGCTTTCATTGACTATTAAGCTGGTTGCAGCAAATACACGCTTCAAACTTTTAATACTTAGTGCTCCCGGCAGAGTCTTGGTTACAATTCTGTAAGTTTGACTGCCTTGTTTGAAAGAGGCAGCCAGTTCTTATGTTTAGCTCCTTGGTGCTAATGAGGTAAAACAGGGATTAGTAGATCAAAAGCCTGGTATATTCAAGTTGGGAAAAATGGAGGTACAGAAATTTGTCAAAACTGGTATGTAAGGGCTGTTGATCTTTGCTTTGGCTTTAATGTTTTTTTCTAAGTATAATTTTCAGGCTGTGGTTAACATCTCTGCCAGAATATGTGTAGATATCTGTCTCTGACTCTTCCTTACTGCTGCTGGTTTTGCATTCATATTTTGTGGTCTCAGTAAAGAGATGGTACAGATGAGCGGAAATCTTAAAATTTGATTAACAAAAAGGATAACAGTAATTCATTCATCTTTCAAACCCAAAGTTGGTAAAAATGAAAATGGATTTTACTTGTATTCTGAATAACATGATTACAACCTCCAAAGGCATGATACAGTGTTCTTGCCTGTTAAATTCAGAGTATTCTGTTTCTGCCCTGTATAAATAATTTGTAATAGGCTTCAGTTGTAATTTTGCATAATCAAAGTTATTGGGATATGAAATTGTTACTGCTGACAGTATGTACTTAAATATTCTTAGCCTGTTCTGGTCAATGAAGATACAACAAAACACTGCTGGGGATAAAACCTCCATGTAGCTTCTGTTCTATCAAGGGAGTCTCAGTGCAAGTATTCTTTAGGTGTCTGATAATTAGCTATGCATAGTGCATCTACAAGGAAGAGAAGTATTAGAAATGGCATATTTTAAAGATGAACTTTATCATTTTCAGCACTGTAAAATATGGCGAAGAGATGTGAGATACAAGAAAATTGATCAGAATGGAGTATCTGTCCTGTTGCATTGACTGTGATGATGGCTTTCCCCTCTTCTTGAGCCATAGGCTTCTTAATAGGTAATAGGGGTCTAGAGCACAAATCTTATGAGGAGCGGCTGAGAGAGTTGGAATTGTTTAGCCTGGAGAAGAGAAGGTTGAGGAGAGACCTTATCACTCTCTACAACTACCTGAAAGGAGGTTGTAGTGAGGTGGGGGTCAGTCTCTTCTCCCAAGTAACAAGCGACAGGACAAGGGGAAATGGCCTCAAGTTGTGCCAGGGGAGCTTTAGGCTGGATATTAGGAAAATCTTCTTTAACGAAAGGGTTATCAAACATTGGAACAGGCTGCCCAGGGAGGTGGTGGAATTGCCGTCCCTGGAGGTATTTAAAAGACGGGTGGACGTAGTGCTGAGGGACATGGTTTAGGGGTAGTTTTTGGCATAGGTTTATGGTTGGACTTGATGATCTTGAAGGTCTCTTCTTACCCAAGTGATTCTATGATTCTGTTAATTTATTCAAAAAGACAGGGCCAATGCTTGCTAAAAATCTCTGTAGAGTTTATTTAGGCTTCACCTGTAGTTTAAAAACAAAGACGTTGGGGATGGGGGAATATTCTTATGAAAAACTGTAGACCTTGGTGTTCTGGTCCTTTGATGAACTAAGATGGAATTTTGTTTTTGCTATTGATGAAATAGCATGCAAGCCAGTCAGGCTGCAGCCTATTTAAAAAAAATATGTTTTCACACTTTTCAGGAAGAAAAGGTTTTATGTCATTTTGAGCCAATGCTTGTTTAGGAAACAGATGTCTGATTTCACTCTTGTGTAGTAGGGTATGCTGTGAGCCACCATATATATCTAAAAGCATATTTTGATAGGAGTTAGTCTGTTTATTTTTGAAGTGGGATCTGAACTGAGTACCAGAGGGGAAGGGGGGGGGACGGAAATCACCATCATTAGTACTTACAAAGCAACACTTTATTTTGGTAATGCAGTTTCTTTTAGAATACAGATTATGAAGCTTTGCATTTTTATGAAATTTGTTTTAATTTCTTGCTGCAGAGGTGCCATGCATTATTCAAGATTATAAAATGATTTGGATTTCAGGAGCATTTGGATTTGCTGATGAGGATTTCAAGCTGTGTAATTATGAAACTGTATGCGCATAGGTTGGAAGTTCAGAACTCATTAGCGTAATCATTAAAATAACCATTTTTAAAGTGTGGTATTACATTCCAGGGTGTGCAATTACACTATCATGTGCTTCTGGTTACTGGAAACATTCTTGTAATAAACTTCAGGTCTAGCAATGTGCTTCAAGATAAGTTCATAGCTTTAAGAACAGACACCTGGTCAAATGTTGCTTAGCTTATTAAAGAAAATTCAGTATTATAGATTTAGGGCCTTAACATAGTACCTGTATGCATAAATTAACCTCTTATTTATCCTAGAGAAATTATAAGCTTTTGCATATTTAGTACTGTATAATGTAATTTTTCTTAAAATAGATATTGTCTTGGAACATATTACAAGGGTTACTTATTTCAGCTCTATCTACTTTAAAAGTAAAAATATGGCTATAAAGATTCTTACCACATAGACTCCAAACTTGTAGATTTTCCAGTGTGATGTTTGTGTTTGAACATTCTGAACTGTGAACTCTTTTCTCTGAACATCTGTAGCCGCCAGTTTTTCTATTTGTGATAAGTATTCCATTACTCTTCTCAGATTAAAAAAATAAAATAAAATTAACCATGACAGTGGATCTGTGACACTAATAAGATTCCTGATAGTTTTAGAATAAGATTGCCTATTTAAATGCTAGCAGGGGGATTTGGGAGTTAAAATCCTTTTTATGTGAGACACATGCAAATCTGAAACTTGTGTTTTTCTAATTTGATTTTTCTATTGATCTCTCTATCTGATTCGTATTTTGGCATTTTAAATGAAAGAGTATTAAAAACACAGCATGCAGAAGGTTTGGGACTCGGGTCAGTTGGGTTCTGGAGAGTATTTGGCTGAACAACCAAACAGTTTCTCTCAACCTGAAAATGTGTTTTGTCATCTGAGCACTAAGTACTGCTGCTAATTGGTGGTCAGACAACTGAAGCTGTTGGAGTTTCAGTTCCTTAAACAATGAGAGGGATGGGGACAGAGAGGTCATTGCAAGTGCATCTAGTCACAAATGGTGAGTTGAAGGGACATTCAAATGTCCTGATGAAAAGGAGGTTAATATCTCTTTGTGTAAGCATAACCTGGTGGAAGATGCTTATTCCTTCTTATTGATTTTCCTTGATGTAACAAGTACTTGGAATTCTATATACGCAAGTTGATGCTTAAGTGCAGATGAGAAGGCACGTGTTTATGTTTACCAAGGGAGTGATATGCATTGTGAAAGTAACGCAACCTTGTTGGGGAAAGAGAATTTACTGGGTTGTCTTGCTATAAAGTAAGCTTAGCTCTTAAATACTTCCACGTAGTTGTTTATAATATGCCCTTGATTATTATTTGCTCTGTCCTACTTAGATTGCAAATGGATTGAAGAGGGGGCTTTTTGTCCTTTTTTCAAGGGAGTGTCCCAAAGACTACTTCAGTACAAGGAATTACAAATACCTACCGTGGCATAACTTGTTGTGTAAGACAGTGGTGAAGGAGGTGAGGTTTTGGGTTGGTATTTAATTTCTTTTCAGAAGTGACTGTGTTCTGGCCCAAGGAATTGGAGTTGGTCCAGGTACTGTTTTGGGAAACTGTTTTAGTTTAGTAAGCTGTTTTTCTAGTTCCTGTGACTCTTCGCTCCAGAAAGTTGAAGCTTGTTTAAAGTTTTGGAATACTGGTAGAAATCTCACTTAGGTTTCAGCAGTTAGAAACAATTTGGGATTTGTGTTTTGGAACTCGCTTGTTGTAATGGGGATATTGTAATGGTGTACTAGTCAGATGACCTAGTACCATTGCTATTATGAAAGCAAATCCCTTCTAAAAGTTTAAAATAAAACCAAACCTAACCTAATTCTTGTGTGCAGGTTTGAGACATCAACCCTTACTTTAAGGCACAGTTGACATGTTCGAGGAAAATACCATATAAATAGCTATTGAAAGTTTGAAAATGCACACTTAACCTGACTATGTGCTAGCTTCCTGGTATGTGCAATGCTGAGTCTAACAGAAAGCCTGCCTTAGTTTGACTTCAGAAGGTTGGAAAGGGCACTGGTTCCATCCTTCAGCTGAGGAAGCAGCTTTGTAGCTGAAGTGTAGTAGACTTCTACTGAAAGTGCCAGGTAAGTGTGAGTTAGTGCCTGCTGTGACGTGGAGAGGCTGATGTGTGTGAAAGGCTGTGGGCATGGAGACAGCACTGTCCTTTGATATAACTGTCATACAGTAAATATCTTTTGAGAATATGTATGAATAAGAGAACACAACTGTCTTTTTGCGTGTTTAGTATCTTCTGCAAAGAACCAGAAGGCTGACTGTTCATAACCTGATTGTCTTCAGTATTAATGCTTTCCTGTTGTTCATTCTGTTACCATTCTGCAAAGACAGCATTAATATCAAAATTAAGTTAGAGTAATCTGAAGACTCAAGTCTTGAGGGGTTTTAGTTTTCTTCCCTTTCTTCAAAGACAGACAGGAACAACAGTTAAGTAAAAAACTGAAATCTTGTATTCGCAATTGGACATTTGAGGGTCAAGATACAATGCTGCTTCTATGTAGTTAGAGTTCAGCTAATTAGCCAAACAAAATGAAATTTAAAAAATCATTTAATACATGTGTGCATTCAGGAAAATGTTATAAGAAATGACATCCGGGAACGAGTAGTCTAGCTGATAAAAATGAAATAATGTTAAAATATTCTGGATTTTCTAGTGTGAGAATGTATTTGCTGTACTGCTGCCTTCTACAAGCTCTTGACTGAATCCATTCAATGGTGGCTCCACATGCACCACTTCCTTCGGTTTTGGGGGGTTTTTTTAATTATTCTGGTGAAGCTTTTAAACCTGTTTTCTCACTGTTGTAGCGCTAGTAGTCTGATCCTTGCTGTTTTACCTTGAACTCTATTCAGACATTTAATTGTGTCCTTGTTTTTAAAGATTCCTTCCTTGTTTGGAGATAAGCCAGGTAATCAAGAAGTTAAAGTTGAGGAAGAATAGCTGACAGTAAGGAGGGGAAGATGAGTGACACAGGAATTGATTATTGATTTGTCTTGTTTATTGGTCATTTTGCAACAGTAGCTTCTATGGATGCTTGAGAGGCAGAAATAAGAAAACCTTTTTTAAAAACATGCTAACTTTGGGTGGGAGACTTGTCCCGAAGTTTATAAAGGTTATCTTAACTTGAGGTTTGTGTGGCAAATCTTTCTAACCACAAAAGGATGCCAGACACTTCCTTAAGTTTACTTTTGCTGTTGAATAGTGGATAATGCTTCTTATTGTGTATATGTCTTTCTGAATGTCTTGATTTTTTTTCTGTTGGGGGTTTAGCTCATGCCCAAACTCTAGCTTTCTAGTGGAAGAACTGTCTATCCATATCGCTGAAAGTTGGCTATTGAGAAGAAGGAAAGTCAACCATGTTTTCCTCAGATTTGAAGTGTTCGCAGCTTTTGGGATTTCACTGGGTAATCTGAAAATAAGAGAAACTGTGCAAATCCCTCAGACCTGAGGAATTGATACAGGATGCCTGAATCTGAAGGATTGCTGAAATTTATCTGTTGTTGGAACCATTTTGGATGAGTGTGAAAGAAGTGGTGTGAAGAGCAAAGGAGATTTTAACAGGTTTTAGAGCGCTCTTGCCATTGCCTGTGCCCAAGGCAGCATGCTGTCTCTGAAACAGCTGGTAGGGTAGCTGACAGCCTGAGCTGACAGCGAGCACTCACCTTTCTGGGTATCAGAAGTCTGAGTTTGTGGAGGAAGACCAGACTGTGCACTGAGTGCAGCTGTAAAACTTCACTGCTCTGTGCTGTTACTTTAGGTCAGGCTCTGTGGCCAGAGAGCAGCTGCAGCATAAAAACGCAGACTTCTGAGAGGTGGTTCTGTGCTGTTCCTTCTTTGGGAGGGAATGCTAGAACTGGAGCAAAAAATTTAGGTCTTGTAGCTGCCTCTAGGTTGTTCAGTTCAGGGCTCCTCAGTCAGTTTTCCCCTAGCTTCCTGTGCTGGAAGAAACTGTAGGAACAAAATGCCTGGTAAAGAAATGCTTGATAACTATAGTTGTATCTTGGGGAATAAAAATAGCCTTTACTTCCCATATGTTTAAAGTTCATTTATCTTATGGTAGAAAAATGACAGGGAATGTCAATTACAAACAATAGATTTCAAAGGGTAATTCTACAAAATTATTTTTTAAAATTAATGAAGTTGATGTACGTATACTTCAGCTTGGAGGCTTTGTGGATGCTTTTTCTGTTGCATGTTGAAAATTGACAAGAAGCAGTCAAAACTGAAGATAAAAAGGCACAGACAGCTAGTCAATTAAGTATGCAGATGTGCGTTATTTGGCTTCCTAGAAGAGTATAAAAATAGCACATGGCCTTATACCACTGTTTTTTAAAGCTGTATTGTTTCATGTGGTGTGTGATTTCTTACCAATTAAAGGTATCTAGTTTTAAGTCTATGGGTTTTTTTGTTACTGCTCTGCTTTTAAGAAAAGAATTCCACATCTTCCTTGCTTTTTCAAATAAAAGAAGAGCTAACTTTTTGATGAACTCAGGTTCTACTCTTATATGATTATTTAGCAGGCTATAGTAATTAGTGTGGTTTTTAAAAAAATACACTTTTCCCAGTGCATTTTTAACTTTAAGGTATAATTCTCAAGAGGATAATAAAATACACTATGGTAGATCGTGTAATCAAGTTAATGCAATCAAGTTGCTAATCATTTTCTTGGAAGAACCTCCATTAGAGAAGATGAAGACTTGCTCTTCTTTTGCTGAAGAAATGTACTCATTTGCTGTTGACTGAGGTCTTAAGCTTAAACTGCTAGGTTTAGTTTGACCCAGGTTGTATTAGTGGCACTTTCAAGTTATGATCGCTTGCCTTCCTGGGACTACATAGAGATTACTGCTGATAAAAAAATCAAAGAACTGACTTTCAGAGTACTGAGATTTTCCTGATCTTCATGTTTTACATGTTTAAAATCTGAGGAGCCTTTCATATGGTGCTAATGCATTTTATATTAACACTTCTGAAAAGTTTTTCTTAGATGGCATGTTTCTTCTTACATTGTTTTATGTTTGGCCTTTAAGGAAGCTTTTTCCAAACTTTCATTTATATCTAATATCTACCCCATAGCAATCAAAGCTGTAAGGAAAAAAACCAGTATGATCGAGAAGTTCCTATAGCTCAGTGTAGAATAATGATAGTGAGATGAACAAACAATACAGCAACAGCAGCTAGGTGTCTTGAGATACTTCATTGTACCTTTGTGACATTGAAGCTAAACTGCTGAAGGTAGGTATGAAGTGTATTATGTGAGGAGCTTTGATCACCATGTGAGATGTATTAAGTTTCAAGTTATCAGATCCATATAAGGCTAAAACTACCAATTGGCCTTATTTATAGTCCTTGTAACCCTAGTTCTTGTTTACATCCTTCCTCCCCGCAAACTGGTTATAGTAACTGGTAAATAAAGGGGTGAAGAGTTTTAATTTCTCCTTTTAGATGGCAGCTTCTGGGTTTGTGTGTTTTTTGTTTTGTTTGTTTGTTTTATTCTGTATAGTAGTAGCATTCACTTAATGACAATTCAAGTCACACCTTCATAGCTAGAATTCTATTGAGTCTCACGTATAAACACAAAGTGGAAAAGTAATTTCATTTGGAGACATTAACAATTACTCTGAGAAATCAAATATGAAACACTTCAGCAAAGTGGTTTTTTTCCCCCCCTCTAAAAGGTATTTTTTTCCTTTTGTGGAGGTGAAAGCATACAAACGTGGCATTTTTGTGTTCAGAACCACTTCTTCAGGAACCTTCCCTGCTCCTTCCAGCCCTCAAGAAAGTTGGCTTGAGATACAGCAAAGGGCTTGTAACTATATATGGTCTCCTTACTGTCTTACATGAGTGATTCACGTTCCTGTTTCCCTATAACAACTTTCGAATGCTGTCCTGGTCTTCCCATGCGAAAGAGAAGATGGCAGCAGTTGTGTACAGCTGTGCTTTTGTAGCCCGGTAGGTTGCCCGAGTCTTTGGAAAAGGAGCTTTTACTTCAGTGTATGAAGGCTCTGCTTCCAGTAGGACCACTGAAAGACAATTAATATTTCTTAGGCTTAGTTTTGCTTTGGCTGTAGTTTCCTGGCAGCCTTGAGCTAGCCAAAGTGTGCATTTGCTTTCAAAAGAGAGGGTGTTGTCTGTCTCCACCCAGTCCTGCTGCTCTTGCCCTTTGAACTGTACAGGAACTGATCTGTGTTTAAACTAGTCTGACACAAACATAAAACTTTGTTACATGGAACAGTTTCCCAAAGTAAATCCTTTAGTGGGCTCTGTGCCTGGCAAAAGTGGTGAGACACAGCAGTTGTTCTGGTGAGGGGGAATGTAGTGCTGCTAGTGTTGATGAAGAGGTCATGCTACTGTGGTGTATCAGGAATTGAGGCTCCTGTTCTTTGCTTGCAAGCACTACAAGAGGAACATTAGATTCAAATTGTGTGTTACTATGCAATAATACACCAGAATGGGACAAAAAACGTCCTTGGGAAATCAAGACCATCCCTCACTCCTTTCACTGCACTACTTTGAACTAGGCACTCTTTGCTGTAATAGCTCACAATTTTTAGATTTTGCTGCCATTTCACAGTCTAACTTTTATCATTGTCCTGTATTCAAAGAAATTCCATTTGTTTGTTGCTGTCAGGGAATATGCGAATAAATATTTATTACATATTCAGTTAAGATTTCTAAGAATTGTCCTATACCACTTTATGTACCTTCCTACTCTGGAATGTTACTCTTGTACATAGCTTGCTAGAGTTAGAGTCCTCTCTGCTCCCCCTGGGAGAAGGTGCCTGTAGGACAAGAGGAGCTTGTCCTGCCTCACAGGTACGGCTCTTAAATGAGATTTTAAGATTAGGTTTTGGGATAGGCGGGTGGAGTTTAAAAAAAAAAAAAAAATATATATATATACACACACATATATATAGATATACTGCTTCATCTAAATGGAGATTGGCAGCCAACAAGCTCTTTTTCATGAGCACAAAAATGTTGTAGGAGAGTTGGTTTTCACCTCCTTGTTAAAAAAAAATTGTGTGGAAAAGGATTATGGTGCAGCATAAAAGGTTTTGTAACTATGCTGATTAGCCATGACACTTCAAAGTTTAGAAAACTTGATGATTGGACACATACAGCAGAGGAAAACCTGATAATTGCAGCATTTGGAACCCCAGCTTATCTTCATTAAAACTAATGAGGGTATGAATAATTCTACAGTTTGGAGGTTTTAAAAGTAGTACAAGAGCTGGAAATAGAGATTGTAGGCTGACTGAAAAGAATATCGTTGTGCTGTGATACTTAATTGATCAATGCCTGTTTCAAAAACCAAAATTGTACATATGTCAGCAGGTGCTAGGACAGTTATGTGAAAAGGTTCAGAATGATCTGTATTGTTATAAACATTAGCTATAAGGTGTTTGTGGATTGCTTGCTTGTCTGCTTTAATTAACTATATTCTGGTAGTAGAACAGGGCTTAAAAGTAAAAGTGCACAAATGTTGTAGCGAATGTACCTGGCTGATAATCTCATAGCAGAAGAGGAGAAGTGAGGATGACTATGTCCAGCTTCCTGGTAGCCAAAATACGGCACATAATTTATTCCTAGATATACTCCTGTATCCTCGTATGAATACAAGTAGGAACACATGCTGTGAAACGCTTTTGCAAATTCAAGTGAGAATTGATTTTCTGACATTACTTTAAAAGTAAAAATTAGTAAAAGGGGTGATTCAGTACCTTTTAAAATTGTCCCAAACATATAAAGCACACAAATAAATGCTTCCCATTATTCCTTTTTTCGTTGGCTGTTTAATTAGTAACTCTAGTCACTCTTGTGGAGGATAGCTGAGAAAATAAACGTACTTTAAGTATCTTTAAATTGTGTAAGGTAGAAATGAGGGAAAATAACAAACAGCATTTGAAGTATCTTTACCTTGTATTAACATTCGATGGCATTGTAAACAGTGGGTGTTATTGGAACTTCCAGTACTTGGCTTTTTCCCCAGTATGTTCCTTACTCTTAAGAAACAAAGAAAAGAAAAAAAACAACCCAGACTTGTACTGCGAACACATTATAAACACTATCATAGTTGTCTGGTGAATGTATTCTGCAGTACAATTTCAAGTAGTGCAAAATGGTTTTATCCAGTTCACAGAAGACACGTTATTGACTGTATCTGATACAGAGAAAAATCAAAGTATTTGTTAAAGGTGATGAACTGTTTAATATATTCTTCTGAATGTGCACATGTTTGAAATGAAAACCACAAGATTGCTCATCTGGCAAGAAAAACAAGAGCACCTTTTAGCCCCTTACGATGTTCATGTGTTGTTGCTTGTTGTCCCCAATTGTCAGGACTGCATGTTACCCTTCTTGTCTGACCTAGCTCCCATTCCTTCTTTTTCATTTGTTTTTATCTTTTTATCTGAATTGTGTGGGTAAGGTCTTCTAAATTGGTTGAACTGATTTGTTTAAAACACTACCAAAAAAAAAAATCTGGAGATGCCCTTAAGTGTTTTTAAAAAACCGAACCACAAAACCCAAACCCTTGTCCTAAGCAGTTGAAACCAAAGAAATATGCAGTTATTCTTAATAGTGTTTATTTTTTTGAAGTTGTGACGTTCAAGGTAGTCTTAATAGCTGGCAGTGCTGTGATTTCCACTTGCATTGACATAAATGCAGACAATATCAGATCTAGGAAAGCTACAGTGTAATGATACAGGATGCACTTCATTGCCAGTAAATTTTGAGAATTTAGCACAAAGCTGTTTGAGGTAACAGGTAAAAAGATGTATTTCTGGTAAAGCAGAAAGAGTAGGCAATCTCCTGACCCTCTTTAAAAGCACAGCAAAACAAACCACCCAAGAAACCTAAACAAAGAAAAACAAACACCAAACCCAATCAACCAAAAACCCAGACAAGCTACTTTTTTTTTTTTTTTGGGGTATACCTAGAAACCAGTCTATGGACTGGTAATACACAACTACCTTCTTCAGTGTCCTGTCTCCCCACCAAGTTACTAATTCCTGATCTGTCTTCCTCTAGCCCTGTCTAGTTTTGCGTCCTGTGAGAAGCTGCCGCTTGCTGGCTTCATTTTAACATCTGTGGTTTTAGAGCTCTCGCTTCTTGGAGAAAGAACAAACCAACACCAAATACCCCAAGCAAAAACCCCAAACCATTGCTGCATTATGTGAGTAGCAGTAACGCTTATTTAGCTGGCCTAGGGAAAAATGGTTTGCAGATTTGGAATGATTTTAGTGTGTTCCATCTCCACATTATAATGTTATGAACTCGAGAACTTGCTTTCCAGTTCTCTGCCAACTTTGTCTTGGAAAAGGATGTGTTAAACTGGGCAAAGGGCAGGTTACTGTCACTTTTCAAAATGGGATACTGTACTTTCAGTTTGAATGTGTCCAGTGTCAGCTTCCAGTGTTGATTCTTGTTTGATAAGCAAGTGCTGTCTAAATTTTTGTTCTGAGAAAATACGTTAATGTCATCATCTCTGAACTTCTGGAGAAACTAAATGAGCTAAACTCCTTGGGTCACTCGCTGAAAAGCTTCCCTCTGCTCTGGCCTGCAACCATTTTGTGTTTCTCTCCATTCCCTGTGTGTTTGTGTAGGCATTTACATACAGGCTTACCCCTACAG
Source organism: Chionis minor (assembly GCA_013398295.1). Classification (NCBI taxonomy): domain Eukaryota; kingdom Metazoa; phylum Chordata; class Aves; order Charadriiformes; family Chionidae; genus Chionis; species Chionis minor. The sequence continues at coordinate 426,038 of VZSF01000015.1, read as the reverse complement.
ATTTTAGTATGACTTTCAGAACTGCGTGCATCGGACTTCTATTTATCTTATTAACACTAAAAGTGATATTAATTGCATCATCTATCTACTTTCTTCTCTTTTATGCAGCTAAAGGCTAAAAGATTAGATTGTCCTTATGATAAGAACTACTAGCGTGGTGGAGCTGTAGTCTCTTTTAGTGGTCTGCTACCATCGCTAAATCCCTTTGAATTGCCCTCCCGAGAGAGAGAGAACTCCCAAATGTGCAAACCACATTCCTTATTCCTATTCCTCTTTTTGTTAGCTCCCTTGTTTTCCAGCTGCTGTCTTGCCAGGAAAAATAGATAAAGGGTAGTTGTTTCGATGAACATATGGCAGACAAGACAATTTCTTTATTAAAGTCTAACACAAATTCTGAGAAGCTCTGTCAGGGTGGCAAACAACTGCTTATCCAAGCTGAGATTGCCAAGTTTTAGAGGAGATTGCTTTATTTTGGCAAAGTACTGGAGCACATAAGGAACATCTTAAATATATAAATTTTTTTTTGGCACTTCAGAAACAACAGATTTATTAAACCTCATCACCTGTGCTTTATGGAAGACTGCAGGTGTAGAGCTGAATGAATTGCAGGAGGCAGATACTATTTGAAAATGGCCATAGCCAGCTCAGAAGTGTTTGTCCTAGTAGCATTTACTGTGCACGGAGAAGGTCAGCCACAAACACAACTGTAGGGCTATGGGTCTATGCCAGAGTCCCCTCCCAGTATGCATGGGGGCACTGGTGATACTAAAGGGAGGCTCCAGGTTCATATTCTGCTAACAAGTGTTAAATAGGTATTATACACTGGCACTCAGCTGGAAAGCATGCATCTTTATGTGTTTGTGTTCTTGCTGGTAATACTTTTCAGAGATTTGTTTCTGACTTTGAGAAACTTGGTGCTCTAATTGGTACGTGCTCAAGAAATAATGGCAGATCTACGCATCGGATATCAGTTGTCCTGGAGTGGCCAAGCTGCTGAGGTTGTAAAGCAGGGAGGAAAACGTGCATAGGGCAGAAGCCATGAGACAGCACATCTTGCAGAGAGCTGAGGAGAGAGGAGTAGTTTAGAGGCAGGAGACTGTGTAGGACCCACAGCTTTGTAAACTTTAGTTACCTGGCCAAAGAGTGGGCTGGAGGTCATTCCCAAGGGAGCATGGCTTTAGAGGCAAGCCAACTGGATCTTTCACACCTTTAGCCTAGAGAATGAATTATCTAGTGGTGTGGTACGTCATGCTGTTTGAGTCTCTGATACTGATACGCTGTTGAATGGCTTGCACAAAGGGTCTGTGTGAATTCATGGCGCTGTGTTTGGGTTAGAGAGGGTCTCCCCTTACCACAGCCTGCCCCTGTCTTCCACATCTGTTCCATGAAGGTGCCGTAGAGATTGCAATGCCTGGTGCCACTGGGATGCTGTCTTCAAAATCATCTTCACCGTGGAGGGATTCTCTCCTTTATCTGCTTCCTCCCAAGACCTGCAGATCCCCAGGGGAGGTGGGTCTCCAGCTGTTCTCCCTCCAGCATGCAGTGGGACCTGTTCTTGCGAACGGCATGGTGCTGGGCAATTAGCAGTGCTAAGTATTGTGGTAAGGTTTTGTAATCTTGTAAATCTAAAGTTGGAGTACAGATTTTGCTGGAATACTTTGGTCCATCATTGTAAGTCTTTGAACTACATCAGCTCTGCTGCTGATTGTGTCATCAAGTCCCCTTGTAAAACGTGTGTGTGTATAGGGTCTGGCAAGGCTTGTGCTGTTGCTTTGTGTGTCTTACGGATGGCTTGGGCCATCTTGTCTTCTCTTCCAGCTGGGTGCTGCTCCCATGTTCTCTCCCCCTCTCCTTTGTAACCCGGCGTGTGGCATTTGAGTGCTAGTGAAATCACACTTCTCACTGCCTTCAGTCACTAGCTCTTTGTGTTAGCGATGATACAGTGCTCCTGGCAGAACCGTGGTGCTTTATATTTTAAAATGGGTTTGTATATGCAGTGTATCCAAAAAGAAAATTTTGTGAAAGAAGGCTTGAAAACTCAGTTAAGTGGTAGAATAATAATCAGCGTGTTGAATGCACTGACGTTTTAAGCAATTACACATTTTTCAGGAGAAGAAAGAAAAACTATGGGTTTGGAGTTATCTAGCACTTTTTATTATTTCTAATAGCTAGTGTTTTGTTAGCCTGCTAGTGTTGAGAAACTTGTAACAAAGTTTTTTTTATAGTGGGTCTAGGAGATGTGTCGTTTAACTTCTACCAAAATTGTCTTTTCCGTTAATTAGATACTGAGCTGTTCTTCCCAGTTGTTAATGCAAAAGACTTTTTTAAAAAAATTGTATTTAGTTCAGTTGTTTGTTACTGCATACATTAGCTTTCAGCAGTGTAAAATGTAAATAAATTTAACAGTTAAATAGTGTGATCGCATACTTTTTATTTTTTACATACTCTTGTCTATTGGATTTTTTGACCAGATTTTTTAACAAGGTAGTATCACTTCATTTGTCTGTCTGGATGAGCTTCAGTATTTTGGAGAAAGATACTCAGTCTGCAGTGGCTTGTAGTATAATTCCCTGGTAATTATATATTGTTTTGAGTTTGTGCTGTATATTCCAATTGAAAGCTTCTGCTTCAGCTAAGAATGGAACTGAATAAACAGAACTAGGGGAGCTTTTTAAATGACATACGAATAGATCATTCGTATTTGAAAAAATACAGAAACTTTTGAGAAAAAAAAGCCTGAAGTCAGTGCATGGTTCTTTTCAAAAGGGTGAATTTTTTTTTTTAAGGTGAATTGAAACCTCTTCTTAGATGTGGTAACATTTGAACACTGAATCAGCTGGTCCTTGTTTGTCATGTCTTTAGACAATGTCTATGGATTATTTGGACTATGGTTTTGGACTGCTGCTTGTGCTGTGCATTGTACCTCAGCACGTGCTGCTGTTCCCATAGATTTTAAATAGATTATTGTTGAACACACATTGTTGATTCTTATGTTCTGGAGCAAATTGTAAATTTGAAAGAAGTGGTGCACAACATGACTTTCAAAGTTTTTAAGGGCTGTTGTGTAACTGAATAATTTGTGCTAATAAAGGCATGTAAGTACTTTTTGGTGTTGAGGTAAGAAAGGATGAGGGCAGATTTGAACAAAATGAGTTTCTGTTATCTTGAAGATACATAGCTGAAGAGTGGGCCTCCAAGTGCTCTAGCTCCCAGTTCCCAGTAATTTAAGCTTGGTCATTTAAGTGTTAAAAAGCTGTGAAGGTGCTCTTGTCCTTTTCTACAATGTCGAGGCAACTTCAAGAGATTGTACAGGCTTTTATGTACAAGAAAACATGGTGTGTATATTTTGATTGTGGAGAAAATGTATAATTAAAATGCTGAGATTCACATGGACTTTAAGTACAAATAATGTCAATTTTGACATTCATAGGCTTGACTTCATGTGAAATCAAAAGCATGGATGCATAGCCTTCAAATCACAGTCCTTAAGTATCTGGCTCAACAAACCTTATTTTAAAAATACTGGTTTTTCCCTTTGAAATTGGCTACCTTCTTCCTCTTGCTCCTTTTCCTTATTCCTTTTCCAGAACAAAACCAGTGGAAACTCCCAATTCTCTGTTGTTGAATGGTTCTAAAGTTGTAAGATTTGAAGTCTTGTGTCATTGGCTTTCTGAATGAGTGATGCTGTGCTGGCTACTGTGAGCATTGGTTGGAGCAGAACTGAGTAATTAAAAAAAGTACTCTTTGAACACGTTTGTAAATGCACGGGTTGGATCTGTTTTGTAGGAATCTGAAGGAGCATGAGGTTTCTCTGCATCCTTCAACCAGGACTCTGCTATATTCCCCTCGCCAGGGTCCTTGTGGAGTGGCCGCCTTAAACCAGTATAGGCAAGGGGCAAACTGAACTAGTTTTTTTTGTTGCTGTTTTATCTCAAGCACAGTGTTTGTTTGTGTGTTACACATTCTTTGTAGAAGGACAGAAGGAAAGGGAGATGAGAGTTTCATCGTGTCTTAAACTCCTTAGAGTTTTACAGTGTCCTCACGATAAGCACATAAGTGAACAATTTTGAGTATGTTTTGTGGTTTTCTTTAAAAATCTGATGAAAAATGAGACAAGTGTTTAAGATGCTAAATTTTAATTTGGTAGCTGCTTGATAGCTCTGTACTGGACTGCTCCTGTCATTGATTTTACTTTTTAAAACACTGCTTTACAGCCTACTTAAAAATGATTTTCCTACATGTGGGAAATAGTGAAGTAATTAAACACATTTGGGTCTGTGCATAAATTTTCTAAAATTAACTGTCTCTTTCACACTAATCTTTCTTGTCTTTAATTGGGTTGAAATGTGTGAAAGGGAAAAAGGTTTGATAGGGAACTGTTTTTCAGAGAGTAGTTTAGCTACAGAGCACATAAAGGAGTTGTTAGATATGCTTGGACCAGGGAGGCAAGAACATTCTGTTAAAAGGGGAAATATTTTCGTATTGGTTTATGTTGCATCATTTTTGAGTAAATCATCTACTATTTCTGTGCTTTTGTGTCTTTCACGCCAGTGGAGAAATTCATGTATGCTGCAGTTCAGAACAAAATATCCTATCACTTCAAGAATTAAAAATCCTTAATTGTGAAATTGTGGTTGTCACTGATCACATTATTATGGATACATTTAATGTTAATTAGTTTCTTTTTTTCCTTTTTTTCCTTTTCTGTTTCCCCAGCAGTTTGCGAACCTATTCACTAACAGCAGTGCTGACTAACCTTTTCAGTCTTCAAACATGTCTAATAAGTAAACTAATGCATGACCCACTTGCACAAAAACTGAGAAATCATTCTGAAAGGTGCCCAATGGCATGATGCATTTCAGGGAGAAATGGAAATGAAGGTGAATTAAATATTTAGGTGTATATCCTGCTGTAGTAGACTTGACGTTAAATAGTGGAATAAACAGTTGAAGCACCTTGTAGCCGTGACTCTCTTTCTGGCTTTATTTACAGCTGAATTCTTACCCTCTCCTTCTTTTCAGTAGAATTGTTTCCTGTTTGGAAGTTTTTTTCCAGTGCTGAGTAGGAAGCTAACTCATTTCAGGTGTATGTATATAGATTTTAACCCTAAAGCAAATATTTTTGCCTTAGGGAACTTTTTACCTTCAACTCCATCATCTTTGTTTTCAAAGTATGTTTGCTGTTATAATAAACTAATTTTTTCAGTTAACTGGAGTTAGTGAAGCATATCTTGAGATCAGCATTCAGTCTTTCACCTACTATAACAAATCTGAGACACATGGTTGTGCGCTTTGTATTCAACTTTTCACTTTTGAGTAAGTGATTAATCTTTCTTCTTGTCATGTTTCATGTCACAGTAGCACCGTCATTTTCTCCCTCTGACAGACTGACACTGTTTAAACATCAGTCTAATTTTGCACATAAGCCAGTTTAAGAGAAGGCAAAAAAAAATAATCACGTGAGGCATGTCACAATAACTTATTTTCAGAAGCAGCAGGCTTGCAGAAGGCACAACTTGCTCTGTTCTGTCTTGATTTCTGCTGACAGCAGGCTGTGGTGTTAAGCACATATAACAAAAATCAGGAGTATTTCAGACAACAAAAGTATGGGGGAGTACATATCTTACTGTGAAATGAAAAGGCAAAACTTGTTGGAGGGAGAACGTGATGCAGCGCATATATGATTGATTCCTACTGGTATCTTTTTAGGGAAAGAGTCTGCTTTATGCCATGTGTTTTAGGAATTACAGTTTTCTGAATATGCTATAGTTCTTCATAGAAGTCTTGCCCCTCAACATCTGAGTCTTCACCTCTAGAATGGTGTTTAAATTTGCTAATTTTACCCTTCTGTTTTGTAAGTTCACAGTAAGTCATATGGAGGTCATGTCTAAAATAGGAGTAAGTGATCAGTCAGGAATGGCTTCTGTTTGCCGTGTGTGAAATTTTTTATGTACTCTTCCTTACTCTGTCATTTAGGTACATTTGAATGGCAAATTCTTACTTTTTTCTCCTCTAAGAACCAGCATTTCGTGACAAAGTGGGAAGATACTGCTGGTTTGTTTCCTTTTTAAACAAGTTGTGTAAGAATCTAGAAGCAACACCTGTAATGGGTCAAACCCGTAACTTTTATTTAAACTTGATAACAGTTTTCATATGTAACTGTGTATAACCTCAGTATTCCTGGGGGTGCATGAATATGCCTAGAAGAATGATATCCAACCAACAGATACGGTATGTAATGCTGCCCTAATGAGAGAACAACTTAAGAAATACTATTGTACCTGGACATTTCCATCAAGGTCTTCATGAGAACAGAAGACAGGAAAAGCAGAAAGCCCTTCAGGTAACTTTTGCTAAGGTAGGGTGTTAAATGTTGTTGTTCTGCATATATTGTGGCTGCTTACTTATCTCACTTTTAATGCAAACAAAATTTACCAGGTTATAATGAGATTATAATTAGGTTACATGGGTCTCCTAGAGCAGAGTTAGTAGGGTTTATGAAACATTTTTGATAGGTCAAGGTTTTAATTAAGCTCTGGTCTGTTCTGCTTCCCTGAAAGTAGCCTGGGTCACTCCTGTGCCTTTGTATTGAGAATGAAAATTTCAGGGAATGGCTGTCTGCAAAACTTCTTCAGCTTGTATTTGCCAACCTCCTTACTTTGCTCATGGGTTCAGGTTTACCATTCTGATTTTTCGTTTTTGTTTGCTCCCCAAGTTTTGACCATTCAGAATTGCAAAGGAAAGCCACAATATAAGAATTAATTAATTTTTTTTTTAGAGTTTATTATAGTCACAAATGTAGTTTTCAGTTATTTTCCATGTGTCTGTCTTGTCTGTGCTTGATGAGAGATCTCTAAAAAGGGCATGTGGTCAGAAAGAAAGAATTCACTCTAAATAGGCCCAGTTTTCCAAACACTTTTCAGGATAGATGTGGAAATTTTCATGCAGGCTGGAGGATATTTGCAAAAAAACTGCTATGGTATTAAATCTGGCTACATGGACAGTTTTCTACTGTGGGAACAATATATTTGAAAAACGAAATTCTTGGTGAATTCAGCAGTGGTTTTTTCCAGGGAGAGATGATAATGTTATGTAAATTATCAATAAACAAATTTTCATTTTTTTAAATGTAAGAATACATGACTGAAAGGTACCTATCATTTAAAGGTTTTACTCTAGAAATTAAATAGGAAAAAGTTTATTTTAATGTTTATTCAGAATTCTGTAACAGTGAAAAAGGCTTTTAACTTAATGTTTTTTTAAGCACAGGAGTGAGAAAAAGAATTGGGAGAGCAATGCACATGGAGAGGGGAAGAGAGACTTCATTTTTCATGGGAGAAGCTCTTTTGTAGTATCTTATTTTCAGCTGTTGTGTATACGATAGTTTTATGCTCATTCCAATTTTTTTTTAATTTTGAGGTGTTGAACTGGACAAAGTAGTGGCCTGTCATGTATGTGTTCTTTTCTTTTGGAGAAAATTAAAGGTGTAAGGCTAAATAACTTTGTGTCAACATTTACACTTTTTTTTTTTCCCTTTAATAAATTTTGCTCTGTATCTGTGCTGAAAAAGGCATCCTCCAGTGGGAGCAGCAATTTGCAAAACTGGTGTTTTTTCTTAGCTCACAAAGATTTTTCGGAGGTGCTTCCTTGTGGTGAAGATAATCTGTTGTCAGGTCCAAAGTTATGCTCCTCTCTAACAATTGTCTGTCTTCACTAGAAAGCAATGGGTTAAACAACATTTCCGTGCTTTACTGAATTCCACTAAATGGGGAAAAAAGAGAAGAAAGTCACTTGGGTGTCTTCACCAGGTTGACATATAGGATAGGAAGTGTTCATAACATCCAGGGGCTTATCAGTCTGTGATAGACCTTTGTATCTGTTGGTAGGATAATCGCTTTCAGGCTTTTATGATTTTATTCCTCTCTCAGTAGTGGCATAAATGTGCATTTACTATGGAAATTACTTATCCTATCCATTGTTAAGCAGCAATACCATTAAAGTCTGAGAACTGAGTCTCAGGGATAATTATTGCTATGTCTACGTGAAGGGCTCTCCCTGCACAAAACTCATGATTTGAAATTTTATTTTGGGCTTTGGTGTATCAAATAACATCTTTGGGACTTTTAAATATTCTCACCTCTCCCTCCTTCCTGCCTTGAACGAGGAAACCAACTGATCTGACAAAAGTACTGAAGTTGTGTTGAAATATTAACTGAAGCACTCTTGTTAAAAATATAATCTCTCCTTTTTGTTCTATGTTCTAAGGTTAGAAGAGAGTTTATTGTGCTGTTCCCAGAGCACTGTGATACACCAGGTTCTGCATTTCTCTGCGTGGTCTGCCCTGGCCTTTCTCTGTGTCCTCCTGCCTTCTCCTTAGTTGTAGTTGCCCTTTCACAAGGTGTGTCACTACCTAAAAGATCAGAATGTGCAGAAATGTTTTTATTACACAGACTTACTAGAAAGTCTATAAAAAGAAATAGTATTCAGTCATTGAGAGTAGCTTTGTCACTCTTGCCTTCATCCTCAAGTAATGCAAATTTCAATGGGCAAACATCACCCAAGCAGCAAAATTATGCGCTTGAAAACATTCTCCTTACCTGCTAACTGTAAGGAGTAGAGAGCTGTCATATGGGGATATACCTTAATTTCTGTATCATCAAGGTTAGCAAAATGAAATAGCTCTTCTAATTCTCTGTTTTAGGCTGGTGAGAAGTTGATGGAAACTTGAAAATCAAATGGTAACTTACCTACAACACATCTTCCTGTATCACATGAAATAAGCTGGGCAATTAGCTGGAAGCAAATATTAATACTTATTTTTCCATTAATTTTTAGACAAAGCAGTATGTATCAGAATTGGTACTGTCAGCTGCAAATGATGATGTATTGTCAAAGTTGAAGTCATTTGACTGCAGGACACGCTCTGCGCTTTTGGAGACTTCTAAAGGAGTTTATTGCAGTCCTGAAGATCATCAGGGAGACAACGGGTTTTTCTCCTGTTAGCTGTGCAGCAGTGAGAGAAGTACAGAGGGAAACACTACTTTAACATATTGATAAGTCTGGCTTATCAATTAATGTGTTATTGGCAGGGTAGAAAGGCTCTGTCCTGCTTGGACACATCACAGAAATACCCACCCTGTCTTGGCTGAACTTCTTTGATTAAAAAATAAAAAAACCTAACAGCACAGCCAAAAGCAAAAACCCAAACCCAGCAACAACAATATTGATTTCTTTGGGCTAAAGTTTACCTTTTGGAGCATTGCTGTGCTGTCATGAGCAGGTTAAGCTTTTACTATGAGTTTGATCTAGTATTTTCCCTTTCTCATAACAGAATGAGCACTTTTTGTTTTAGAGTTGCCAATGTATGTTGCCAAGCCTGGGGAATGGAGTAGTTTCTTGCAGGATCATCTAATTCAAGTCAATGCTTAAAGATGCATAAAGAAAATTGCTCATGTGGATGTAGTTTTTCCCCCTTCCTTCTGGATTTCCCTTCCTTCCATATATATGCTCCGCTTTCATCTGCAGATCAGAGGAAGAAAGTGTTGCCACTGAAAAAAGGGGCATGTCAATTCTCCTTTGAATTAGAAATAACCTTTTTCTTCTTCCTTCTCTTAGACTCCTTAGTATTAGTTGATCTCTCTTCCTGCCACTCCTTTGGGTTATCACATGCTGTTGGCCTGATCCAGTCTGTTACTCTGTGTGCTCAGCACTTGTAATATAGCCATAACTGAAAGTGTTGTCAGGAGGAACTTTTGACCCTTAATTGGAGTTTGTTACTAAAGCAGATTTATATTATGCTGATCTTGGGTTATTTGCTTGAGAGATTTCTTAAAAACTTTGAAGGAAAGTGAGTGAGCTAATGAAGGTCTTTGATCTCTTCTGTACAGAAGCTAACTGATGTTTGGGTTGCTTATAATTAATTTCATCCTTTAAATTAATTTTCTTGAGCTTTAGAAGTTACCAGTCAAGTAGTAGTTCATAGCTCTGGTCTTCCTAGTAGGCGTTGGGCTTAATTGTAGCTTTGAGAAATTCTGTTTATGATAGAGGGCAGCATACTGCCACTGGGTGGAAGATTCGGCTGGCTTGCTGACAGCATCAAGGTCTTGGTCTTGTCTACTGTTACCTGTTTGGTGTTCCTATCTCCTGGTAACTTCATTGTGCAGTTTGCTCTTTTCTTCTCATGTCCACACACAAAGGTACTATCTAGCTTATCACAGCATGTATGCAAGCACGTATCTAAGGAACAATTGCTTTAAAAGGATTTTTTTTCGGTTTATACAGCCTTCACTGATTCCGTTTATAGATGAAGAGGCTTAAAACACTTTAGCAATATGATAGATGACAAGACCATTGGATTTATTTAGCTTTAAGACTATTATTACTAGTCATGTAGAGTCTTACAGTAATGGCAAGAGATCCTGTGAATTCCATGTCTGCCTCTTTTTGCAAGAAAACTCAGACATGTTAGATTTCATGAAACCAGAAATTGCTCCTTCACTGAACTTCATTGCAGGTGCTTACACAATCCAAAAAATTAATCCTAGGATCACATTTTAAATAGCAAGATAAAATGAGTTTTAGAAGCTTTTCTGTTATATTATTCTCATGCTAACTTTCCTACTTGTCTTGAGTCAGCGTCTTAGGATATTAGACAAAGTTATTTGCTGGGTTTTTTTACTGTCCCTGAGGAATCATAATCTTTGCTGAACTGTGACTTGTGCTCTTCTTTGTTTAGTTATACCTCTGTGTATGTACTCTATGTAAAAGTTGTTTGGATTGCTTACAATTAATTAGATTTATCATAAAGGAAAGCCTGGTAGGAACCTGTTTTAGACCAATCCTCTTGCAATAGTGGGCTAATGAGTCAAGACTTGTGTAACTAATGCTTAAAAAATACTTTTGTTACAGTGTCTCCTTTTTCAATGAAATAGTTCTGTGAGACAAAGCAGTCGATTGCTTTCGTGTTTCATGTAGGATTTCTCCACCTTTGAAAAATACATTGAAAAACCTCTAAATGTTCCATATTGTATTTATATTTTTAAAATATTGATATGATGGAAAGGACTCTTAATCTTGGATAACCTGGAGCAGCAGGTTCATTTGCACTGAAATCACATTGTTCTCTAATTCTTTGTGGAGAAAATTGAAAGTGGAGTTTGTCTGTTGCACTAAGTGGAAATATTTCCTATTGAATGAAAGAGGTAACTATTCGATAGGAAATATCTTATATGTAGGGCTTTGAAGTACAGTGTTAGTGGAGGAAGAATAGGAAAAAAGGAGAATTGTTTTGCCTATTGTAATGCAGTGAATCTCTTACACTAGTGATGGACCAGAAAGCCACATTGCATGTAGTCTCATCTTCTCTACCCCTTTCACTTCTGGGCTGCTTCAAAATGACAGCAGCGATGCTCTCCTTTATATTTTCCCATTTTCCCATTTCTGTTGAAGATAAAAGCACTGAAAGGTGGTATTTACTTCTCGAAGAAGTAGCGAGAGGTGGAAGGAATCTTGACAGTTGTCCTGAGGCAGCAGAAAAACTAATAATGAAAGAAATAGTTCAGTGTCTGTAAAATATCTGGTCTAAAATGAATACATCTCTGCCCTTCCTGGAGATAAGCTGGTTAACAGTATTTCACAAGGCTGGTGAGTGCTGTGTATGATATCTCTTGTATAAGAATGCTTGATATTACTGCAGTGTGAAAGGTTTAGCATTAGTGTTATCCCTAGGTATCATTTACATATATAACGAATAATGAAATTGGGAGCAAAAAGACAAAAATATCTCAATTGATATACATATGTTCCTTTCCTTTGTGTAAAATGCATGAAATGTGCTGTCACAGAGTGATCCAGAACTTTCCAAGTCTCTTGAAGACACCAAGTCTTTTCTCAGAAGTTCAAATGCTTACTTCAAATGGAGAAGACAACGATTTAGATGTAACGATGCATCACGACAGAGATTGTGGGGAGATAAACTTTATTGGAATTTAGAATTGTTTCTGTATTGCTTTATGAAAGATTTCTGGATCTGTTCCTCTCTCCAAACTAGTGAACTAAACTAATTTATTGGATTGTATTTCAATATCCCAAATATGCTTTATGTACATCTTCAGACAATAGTAAAAGAGAAGGCAGGCTCATCTTCAAACCAAGCATGTTAATGTTAGAAACAGAGCTATCTACAGCTGCCTGAGAGTAGCATGTTCTCAATATAAGGCAGCAGTAAAAAACGTGGGCTTGATGTCTAATTCCACAGCCTCTATAGCTTGCATTTAATAATTTATACTTTCGGTCATTGCTAGTCTGCAGAGCAAAAAAAGTAAAGACTAATGAGGCAGGTAAACTTCTGAGAGCAGATTGAGAATTTTTTAAGCTTCATGATGCATCAGGCTGTGTTGTGATGATAAAACACAAGCAGACATTAGACGACATACTTGGATTATTACATGCAGGAGGAAGGCTGAATTTTGGTAGGAGCTGGGTGAACCTCTGTTCAAATCAGAGGATAGGTTGTTTGCATATAGCTGTCTGCAGCTCCAGCCTTGGATGACTGATGATGCATATAATTTAGAAAGCCTGGAGTTTACTGAAATATTTATGCTTCCCTAGGCTGCCTTGTTCCATGCTTACAGGCAAACTGCAAGGTTAGTCTGAGAAGCTGGCCAAACTACAGATGTGTTTTAGCTGAAACTCTTACTTCCAACAGGTGACTAGGAAAAGGGGCTGCTACTTTAATATCATTAAATTCTGAATGCAATAGAAGATGTTTTTAATGTTCTAGGAAAATTCCTTGTATATGTACAATAAGTCTGTATTTAGATTTATTTAATGCTTATGGTATGGGTATATTAGATGGTTGGTCCTCCAACTTTTTCCTAAAGTAATTAATATGATGATTTCATTAACACACTCTACTGTGAGAAGCATTGGATGATGATTTTCCACTTCTTGAACCATGCTAATTAAAGCAAAAACACATCACAGAAAACACGAAAACTCTAGTTTTAAAAAAGGCACTTTAGAATTTTTGGCACTGTGTAATTTTTTGCACTCTGTAATAAAGATGTGAATTGTAATGTTTTTGTTAAGGAACAGGGCAAAAATCTGCAATAGATAAAGAAATAATGTAAAATAGATTTATTGTTAAGTAAATAACTAGAATTTGATAGAATTTGTAGATAAGAGCAGCCATAGTACTCAAGAGGAGTAGTAGAGTTGTCTGAATGCATGAGAAAAACCCGACCTCAGTTATGTGTCTTTGCTGCAATGGACAGGATAAATAGTTACAGGATTTTATAGATTTCTTTCTTTAATTTCAAAAGCAGCTCACTTTTTCCCTCATCCCTTGTTTTAATTTCATTGGGTTTGCTACCACTTCAGCGGCATTGGAGTGTTTGTGTCCCTTGTGGCTATGTGCAGCATGTGCTTTTTTTGGAAGCTATAGAAAAGATTTTGCCAGCATTGCTGCCAGGAAACTAGCCCTGTGATGAGAGAGTTGCTCTCTTATCACCCGTAAGTGTGGTTTAGTGGTTAATTACAATGTGTTACAGAACCATTAAATATTGCTGCTTGATTTGAAAGGATACTATTTCAAGGTTGTTGTTTTGGGTTGTGGTTTCTTTTTTTTATACCTCTCTTCACAGCTATGGGTTTCGGCTGTTATCTTTTAGTGCTGTTTGTGCAAGCAATGCCGTTTAATGTGCAGAGCTGTTCAGATGGACCTTTTTTGTGACAACGTAATTTCAATACAATTTCACTGGAAAATTGTGCTAATACTATTTTGCCTGTTCTGTGTCCCCACTTGCACCCCTTTCACCGTTTAGGTAGAATATGTAACCATTTTGATGTTGTTCTTCCCCTCCCTTGCTAGATGGCAAACCCATTTTTTTTTTGTTTGTTTTTACAATGATTGTGAAGAAGATGTAATAATATATTTATGGCTGTGTTCTGGGGGGGGGCGGAAAGTGTCTATGTTTTGTACTTTGTAGGTATTGGAGGAAAAAAATCAGTCCCTCAGGGATTTGGGATCATGAACCTTGTTTTTCTGAAATTGTGTGAAATGTGGCGCTCTGTTTTTCTTTGCCGTGTGTGTGCCAGTAGTGCTGTGCTGTTTTCTGCAGACTTTTCATGTGTATTTTGAGGGTTAAATAACTTTTTTATTTTTTCTTGATCCATCGCTGTAACCACAGTAACCATTTTAACTGTGTTTGATTTAGTCCCAGTAGGCAAGCAAAAATTAATATTTAGAGCAAATTCATAGGCAAAGCGAACTTATCTCTTCATCCCGGAGGATTTAAGAAATGAATTAATTAACTATTGTTGGCTCCAAAATTGGTGGAGTATTGAGAGGTTAAAAGTGAATTTGTTGTGTTTTCAGCTTTTTAACTAGCTCCATACTCTTTCAACTAAAGAAATAGACCTCTCAAAAAAAACCCTAGCACTCATTGAATCTACGGATGTAAAAATACCAAACAAAAAAAAAACCCAGGAAAAAATCCAATCCTCCCACCCTCCTTCCAACCCAAGCAAAAAAACCTCAACAGAACCCCCCTCCCCGCCCCCACAAAACTCACGAGAGTTCACTTAACCTTGGCTCGATTGCGTTGTTGGAGGTGTGAGAAGCCAAAAAGGTCATAATATGCAGCTACAGGGAAGTATAGCTCCACTGCAGTTAGTATTCCTTTTTTCAAACCTGCAAGTTTTTCATTTTGAATATTAGACTCGTATTTGAGCTCTTATATTTTCAAGTTTTTTGCAGCTCTATAATTTCATTTCTAGGATTAAACAACAAAAATTAAAATGTGTGAATTGCTGCAATTCCTCTTACAGTTATAATATATAATTTGTATTATACTAGATATAATACACAGGATAGATATAAACACACATATAATATATAGTATATATTGAAATATATAACTAGGTATAAAAATACAGATACATACAGATATGTAATATATAATGGATTATATTAGCTATACTATGTATTCCAGCTGTGTGTATCACAGATATATGAGACAGTAATATCAGAGAGAGCGCTGTATAATAATACATTCCATGTCTTGGTGTATATTTATCGAAATAAGTATGTATTTCTCTGTGTATATTTATATATCAGTAATATATCTTCACTAGTCAGATTGATCCACAGGTAGGCAGAAGTCTGGCATGTGTAAGGGTACAGCCCTTTAAGTGGGGTGGAAGTTGTTAACTCATGGAGAAACAGGGGTTTTATTTCCCAACAGTGACATGTGTTAACCCAAAATTAAGTTCAGTTATGTCACAAATACAAGTGAAAGTGGGAGTTTTGGTGATGACAATGGTCCCTTACATGAAATGGTCTCTTACATGGTGAAAATAAAGGAATTGGTCACTAAGATTCAAAGTAGTGTTACTTCTTACACTGCATGGCTTTAAAATATTTTGCTTATAGCCTGAATGCATTTTTTTAAAAAGAAAAAAAACCCTTCTACATTCTTGAATGTTTTCTACAACACTTCTCCATTTTCTTCCCAAGCGAAAACACCGTATAATATCTAGAAGTGATTAATGGTAATTACCTTTCTGTATTATTCCCTGTGTTGTTCAGTTAAGAGTAAAGAAAAACTTAAAAGTCATAGAAAATCAAAATGCCAACATAAGGGTAGCCATTCAGAGGTACAAGTGCATTGTATTTTGTTTTAATTGCTAGGCCTTTTGGCAGATGTTGTCCCATACTTGGATCTGCTGATGCCCTTTGATTTCTACCTAGTCTAGCAGTTTGTTGCTAAGTGCTCCTCACAGCGCAGGTACTGCTTTTGTTTGTCTTCTCTTCAGGGAACTCCTGGGGAGGCAGGTGCAAACTCAGATGCGCCATGGAGGAGTCAGAGAGGAAAGGTGGGAGGACAAGGAGGGACCTCCCAAGTGTCACGACCCTCCCTGGTGGTGCTGTGGTGGGAACTCTGCCGTGCTGGCCACTGCAGGGCTGCCACTAGCTGGGGAGCTCGTGGAGTTGGAGTTCTCCTGCCAGAACGCAAAGATACAACCTGAAGTCGCCGTTGTTTTTTTTCTGAAAATCTAAAGTTGTTTTTTTTTTTTTGCTGCTTCAGTAGGTAACGAGTGTATTGTGGGATTCTGTGCTTTACCAGGAAATTGGTCTTAGCCTAATTAATCATTAAAGGTTGTCAGCATACTATGGTGGAGCTTATTATTGGAGACTGCATGTATTTCGGAGAGCTGTGACCCTTTCATGAGTAACTATAGAACCTTAGCAACAGTAGTTATTAGCTTGAATTATGGAGTCCATACTTTTTAAGAATATTGGCCAGAATCAACAGCTAATAATTTTGGTTTCTAAAATGATGAAGAAAGACTGCAAAACTAGAATTCTGGTTACTCAACTTTGAGTAACAATGTGATAAAAGGACTATTAGTTTTCACAAGATCTCTCCTGTACTTTTCAAGAATTATAACATACTTGTATGAGTTATTTGGGTTTTAGTGTTATCTAATAACTTGCATATTTTCTGAAGTTATTGTATACAAAACATTTTGTGACCCTACCCTTTCTACCAGATTCAGAATTAGAGTGTGAAATTTGCTGAAATAGCAAATAAAATGTCTTCAGTTTTTGTCTTATTTTTCAGTATGTTTATAATATTTATTATTTCTCTATATTAGATTTGATTTAGACCAGTAAATGAGGTACTGAAATAGTACTGTCTCAATTTTCAGAACAGTGTTAGTTGCAAGTGTTTCTGGTGAAATAGAAGGGGAAAAGAAGAAATATCAATTGTGAACGTTACTGCAGAATGTTCTTAAGGCCAGTAGATATAGCAGGTTTGAAAATGGGAATTGAGTATTTGTACAGCTAACCAGATAATTGAGTTGATGCTAGTCTGTGTTTTGGAAGAGAGTTTAAACTGAGTCCTTTGTGACTTAAATTGCTTTGTAATTTTTTTTGAAGAGCAGGAGGAAACCTGATTTGAATGGTGAGAGTATTCAAAGATGCTCTTACCATTTCATGATACATGGGCACAGGCCCACGTGGGGAGACAGGTTATTGGATTATGTGAAGAGAGCAAATGCAATATGGTAATCCCAATGTTTCCTGTGTTCCTGGAGTTGTGAAATGCAGGGGGGAGTGTACCGTAATGGACTAATAAGACATAAAGATGCTGCTCAAATTTGTTAGGATGGATTTCGCCCTAGTTGAGAGGAGAAGCCTTTTCAGCAGTGATGCTGTTTTTAAAGAAATAAATCACAACCATCACGCTCAATGGACCAGATCAATGGAGTTGAGCGAGACCATCCTCTGTGTTTGAGTAATTGGGATACAGGGAGCAAGTCAGTGGGAGGAAATGAAACTTGTTTTGATGGCAGGATCAAAACGTTGGAATTAGCCAGCAGGAAGAAATACCTGTGTTAACTTGGCATAAATATCGTCCCACTTGCAAGTCATTGAGCTGCTCGAGTAATTAGTGCTGTCATTGTTTTGTTTTTCTGTTCTTCTCTGTGTGCATATTGTGTATTGTAGGTTGTTCAGTCTGCAAGTGTTTTTCTGGCAGGATGCCACTGGCTTACTGAGACGGGACCGTCTGCTGACAAAGCAGTCCCTTTAGCTGGTGTGTGTCTGATGTACAGTCTCCCAGGTACCTTCATAAAAATACTGTGTATAAAATGGTTACCTCCTTGAACTAATGTTGAGGGAGACAAACTTAATTCTTATGCATATATTAATCTCATAGTGATGTTTTAACAACTGGAACCTCTATAAATGTGTGGTGGGATGTTGAGTTGGCTGAAGTTTGCAGGTAGTATTTTTTTTGTCGCTCCACCAGCATTTTAAGGGGAATCTCTATCTCTCTCTGTCTGTCTATGAGAAGTGTGGATCTTGGAAGCAGTGTTTTTACTGTAACAGAAACTAGAATAGTGAAGGTGCTTAAAAGCGATAAATATAAATATGGAGCATGGCAGTCAGTGGAGGGGGCTGGTAGAGCAGTTCCCCAAACCCCACTCCATTGTGCCCAGTTCTTAGGTTTGTTTTCAGTTCAGCAGCCCTTAGTGGCTTTGTGGGTAATGCTGAGTACTCTGGAATCCTACTGGTCCCAAAGAAAAGTTTGGGTTTTTTTAATGCCTCTTCTGAGCTTTGTTTGCCTGTGTTCTCCCTGCTTTCCTTGGGAAGGCTCAGCCTCTGACTGTCCTGTAGAGGAGACTGTGTGGGGACGGGGGAGCAGGAAGCAGGGAAGTTCCCGCGTAAGCTGCCGACCCTCTCCCGTGTTCTGCACAGCTCACCCACAGCTCAGTATGCCCAGAGGTTCTCCAAACCAAAATGTAGTAGCCAGGAGAGGCCACCGTGGTACCCTTTCATCCTGCTGACCTGTCATACCCTTCTGAAGGATAATGACATACAGTGATGGCAAATCTCTACATATTGTCTATCATAATGTGCGTGGATGTTTTGTTTTGTGTGTGCTAACTTGTGAAATCGTGTGACTGATTTCTTATGTACCTTGAATCTACCTTCCTTATGAAAATCCACATACTCAAACCACCAAGTTTTTAGACAGTATTGCTGCTTATTTTGCTAGGTTTTTTATGCCTTTCAGACCTTCTGGGCTTGAAGGTTCCATCAATTGATTAACACTTGTGTGTATATGTTAAATGTTCTATAGCATTTAAGCATTAAACTGTCATTAGAATTGTGCAAAGATTTATTATGTTATGACTCTCTGTAAATTTTGCCTTTAAAAAAAAAACACCCACAAAACTAACCAACAATTTATCTTCTCTTTGTTATACCATAGGCTTTGGATCGTCATGTTAACTGAAAAATAGTCATATTCTTACTTCTAAAAACTTGAATGTAATACATGTTTGGCATAGAACATTAGTGATATAAAAACCAGAATTGAGACAGTAAAGATTTTGACATTTATCCTTTGTGAGTCTCCTAGAGAGCCACACTGAGGACTGAGAACAAAAAGCTGCCTTAAGTAGAAGCTTGTGCAGTGCCGGCGAAATGAACGGTGCAAAAACAAGAACAGGCTTTCTTGAATTGGTTGTTTATATCCCTGGTTAGGTCTTTGCAGTGGTGTAAGAATGGAATAACCATGTCTGAAGCTTTTTTAAAGTGAAAATTTAAATACTGAGATAAGTCTTAAATCTTATTTTCTGAAGACTACAATATAAATATGTCAAACTTGATCTGTTTTTTTACGTGCCGTTTTTTTCTGAAGAGATATTAAGGGGGTAGTTACTGTGTGCATATGATCAATAGTCTTCAAAATAATTTCACCAGTGACTTCATTAATCCTATTCAAAATGCAGTGGTGAGGGGAGAAAAAGAAAAAAAAATACCACTAAAGAATAATTAGCAGAATGAAATTGAGTTAGTAGGTGTGACATCCAATTATTTTCTGCCCTGGAGATAAATATCAAGTGAAGGTTGGATATTACAGCTTCAGTGTAGCACCTCTTCTTCTTCCGAATCAGATGGAGTGAGAAGTTGCCATGTTGTGTGAGGAGGAAAGATTGTGTTCCCGACCGTTGCAGCTAACACAGACTTTGGTTCAGGCGTGGGTTAGTCACTTGTGAGTGCAGCTTTAATGAGGAATTTTCTTCATAAGAATTACCGCTTTGTGGCTGGCTTCATGGGAAATTTAACTTTGATAACCTTTCTGCTCTATGGAGGAAGAATGTTCCAGGGTGGGTGTTAATGCAGGAAGGTTGAATGCTGTGTCTGTACACTCGTGCTGTGGCACAAGTGTGTGCTGCTGAGCTTTTTGAAAGACGTGTGTGTTGCAGCACAACATCAGCTGACATGGAAGCGCAGGATTGCTCCCAAACACCCAAGGATTTCTTCCAGGCTTTCCTACAAAGAAGGGAGCTTTAAACACAGTTGCAGTTCATGTTGTGACTGACTGAGCTAACACAGCTGTGTGATAACTGGATTCCCTGATCCATTGATGGGTTGAGATGGGGTGGAAAAGCTAGATGTGACAGACTATATCATATTAGCTGTAAGTGTGTAATAGACCTTATCACATGCATTGCAACCAAATGCAGTCTCCTGCAATGCTTTAGCCTGTTGTAGACACGGTTTGATCTGTGAAATGTGAGAGCTTTTCTTTCCCCTTCATTTAAAAAAGAAAAAAGAAAAACACATTGCATTTTAAAACCCTGGTGGGCTTTAGCCTTGTTTGGAAATACTGTATCACTGCCTCAAGTTGATACCGTGCTTACGTTGTGTCAATGCACCCTTGTTTTAATTTCACTGCTACCTTGGGATGTATTTAATACATTTAGTTTTTGCTAGCAAACTGCCCAGATTTTTTGTGTTCTGTGAGACTACAGGTGTTTGTTTTTTAATTTCTTGTTGGTTACTTAGTGTAGTTCAATTCATTCCTGGACTTCTGACAAAATAAGCTCATCATTTATTAAGGAAAACTCAACTGCTTAAATAGTTAGCTGTCAAAAAATATATCAGAAATACCTTTATCTCCATGTAAATTACAGTTTTTAGAAAACTAAGGGTTTTTGGAGTAAGGTTTCATTACTAAACAGATGTAGAACTGGGTTAGACGTTTTATGTAAATTGTATAATTATCTGTTGGAGATAAATGAAAAATGCTGTTAAGAGTTTTTCTCTCTTGTGAAGATGACCTGTTTCTCACAAGCTAGTTATTCATCTACTCCATATTTTTAGCTTTGAGTTTACCGTTTTCCCCATGTACTATTTGTTTGAACTTCTACATCGTATAACGTATGTAGCCAGCAATTTTTTTAGTGTGAGAGGTGGTTTATCAATGTGTTTGTATAGCTGTAGGAGTTTAGTGATGAGACGCAGAAGCGTTTATAATGGATTTTTAAAGTAGTTCTGGTATTACTTCTAATAAAGTACTTTACTACTCATACTTGGTTCTCAAACTGTGTTGTATTAAATGCAGATGTGTGATGCAGACAAGTGTTTTTTAAATGAGATTGGAGACGATGAAACTTGGTTCACTTGATTGGGGTATAACACAGACATTCACATCTGAACAATAGACACTTGATTCCAAGCAGTAAAACTGTAGAGGTGGAGAGGCACTGATATGGTGGTGAGAAAGATGGCATCCTTCATTTGAAGGAGGAAAACTTCTAGGTTAATGGAAAAAAACCCTCCTCACACAAGTAGTCTTGACAATGGGTAGATGCTTTAATGAAATTTAAGGGGATGGATTTAATATTTGGTTGGTTTGGGTGCAATTTTCAGTTCTTATAGCTTTCATTTCCCATGTATTTGCACCATTAGTTTTACTAGTAACTATCTTAAATGCTTGTTTATTTCTTGGAAATAAACACAAGTTTAAAGAAGTAATTCTGTAGGACTTTAATAAATGTGAACGAAGCAATGATCCATGCTTACTGTTATTGAGATGTTACTGTATCTAGAACTAATGCAAACAATCTGCCGTTAATGGTGTCTTGGAATATTTTTTCAGGCTTCTCTGGATAGTTGGAATAAGCACATAGAGTGTGGGAAATTTAGTAAGTGTTCATTGTTGTGCAGGAAATGAGGTTACTAAACACTTGTTCATCTGTGCAAATGAAATTACATGCGTGTTTTAAAACTTTTGAAACCCTGTTCTATAGCGTATGCATTTTTATATGTAGAATTGATAATGCAGGTGAGAATTTTTTACTTGTTGGGAGGAGATAAAAGACACCTCTGACTAATGTTAATGTTTGTCCTCACTGTAAAATGTTGTGGCTAATTTCAGGCATTTGAGTTTTTTCATAACTGGATGCATGAAAACAGTTGTGTACAGGTACCTTTAGGGACAATGGAATTCCCTCTGGTCAAAATGGGTGTGTATATTAGCTTGAGAATATAATGAGCTTGTTCAAAACAGGCTTCACCGTATGTGACTTTTATTTAGCAGACTATAAATGGCTCATCAAATTCATATGATTTACCAGATCAGATTCAGGATATTGAGTAGATAATTTTTACTTAAGAATGACCCAATTTTTTCAGTTTCAGAAGACTTCATGGTGAGATATTTTTCAAATACAAATTACAGATTTTATTGTATGTATATTTTTTAAAAGTCAACAGTAAATATTTTTAAGGACTTCAGTTTGGTGTTTTTTTTTTTTTTTAAAAAAATGCATCATGTAAGTGTGACCTCCAAAAGACCTCCTTTATCATATGATCAAGAGGTGTTTTTCAAAAACTCATCGTAGAAGGAAGTGCATTTTGGAGCGTGTCTTAAATACAGAGAAGTTTTAGAAATGTTTCTTTTGCTACCTTTGTAGCCTCCTTGATTTTTCCCCTACCCTGAAGGGAAACTTGAGCAAGTGGCATTCCACCTTAATGCTCTCTGCTGTGTTGTCATTCCATCTATGTAGCCACTTGCACAGCCAAGCCGGGTGTCTTAGAAGTAATCTAAATTCTGATCTTTGTATGAGAATGCTCAGTTCATATGTGACAATTTTATTTATACCTGTAAGAGTAAATTTTAGCTGTCTTTTTATGCTAATCAGCTATAGAATTTGTGTCAGAAGTATTGCTCTGCTTTTAAGCCCTCTGAGTTTAGGAAAATGAACAAAAAATGATGGCTCCTGTCTCTCGGTGAGAACGCTGGATTTCACTGTGTTTGCACAGATATCATTTTGAGTAGATTATAATTATAGCTGATCGCTACCTAGCCTATTGGTAAGGATTTCAGGATGGTCCCATAAATAGCTGGAGTCTTATTAGGAGGGCTGCTATTTTTACAGGGAGGAGAAAGTGATTTGCTTTTTGTGGGAAGATACAAACTCTCTGACACTTCATAATTACAGTGGGTCTCTTCCCATACTGTGTATTTATTTAAAAAAAAAAAGGCAGAAACATAAAAGGAGCAAAGCATTGCTTTAAGAAGACAAATCAGCCAAGAGTAAAACCCACGTGGCATGTGATACTTATTTCAAGCTCTAAAACATTTAAAGTACAATCCATTCTAACATTTAAAAAATATTAAGACTAACAACTAAAAGTTTGATTATAGTGTGATATATATTGTGTAAGTATTGGCATAAAAGTACTGACGAGTCAGTATGGGGTCATTTAAACAATTACCAAATATTACATCGCCAAGAACTTGGAAGAGTGTTGATAAGAACTTCCCAGTTTAGGAAACAGACCTTTTTCTTTCTAGATTCAAGCAGAGCTGGCAGGTCTCAGTACTGGGACTTCACGGAGAAAGCAGAGCGAAGAGCAGTGTGAATACTTAAGAGGAAGGAGGGAGTGTAGGGAGTCAGGGAAAGATGGACGTTTAAAACAAACCAACAATGCTAGTGTGTCATCCCCCCCACCTCCCAGAATACCCAAGTTAGAGGTCTCACCTCTAGCCTGTTAGCAATAGAGTTTAGAAATAGGATGTGCTCTCACTCACAGTAAACCCAGAAATCTTTAATCTGGCACTCAGTTTTACAGGCTTTTTGTGGCCCTGCCTACAGAGGGGGCATCGCATTCCCCAATGAAAGCAAAGTTAACTCTTGCAGCATGTAAGAACACAAAAATTGAGGTGAGGAAGTTTTCTAGCTCTAAAGTCATTGTTCTCCAAGAGGTGCTCACCTGTTATTTTTTTAGTTAATTCTGAAATTATTGCTGAGAATATTATTACTTCTTTTAAAAGGTTATGGGATTTATGTCACGTTGGCCACATAAGCCTGTAATCAGCATAAGAACAGGTTTATTCTAATAGCTGGTAGTCTTCTAATTAGAGTCAGCCACTTCTAATATTAGTCAGCCACTAATACAGTGACACGTTTTCCTTGTAGCCAATTTCACATGTAGCTTTACCTCACAGGAAAAACGGCAGCATAGGAACTAATGAATACTCAGAAACAAGTTGTGATTTTCTGTTCTTATATTTGTAAGCTGGAATTTCTGATAGGACTTTGTGGGCTTGCCTTTCCCACTTAGTTGTCTGTAAGCATCCATCTTAAGAGAATCCAGGTTAGTTTTTTCCTTCTGGACTGAAAATCCACTCTTTCCTCCTACGTTTCTTTTCATTAAGTTGATACAACTTGCTTCTACTTTTTTTTTAAAGTAGTATTAACGTTTATAGACTCTAATTAAATATGTAACCTTAGCTCAAAAGTGTCATTTTACCAATGAATTGGTTTTGGACCCCAGTATGTTCAGTATCATAACTGGAGTATAAAAAATGTGACAGTGGTTAACTGCGTTGTCCAGTTCCTCGAAGGCTAGTTATCCTTTCACAGACTAGCAAAATATTGTTGTGTTAGGAAATTAAGTACCAGTATCTCTCTTCTTGTAACTCTTGTTTCCGGTTGTAGTTAATCATTTGGTTAGTCCTTAGCATGTGCAGATGTTATCAGTAAAACCTTGTTGTAAAGGGTGGGGAGAAAGCATAACAGATAGTGTGCTTTGATAAAAGGGGAAAAGCATGATGTACAGATACATTGTAATTTATTGTTCGGCTCTTTGCTGTTTTTTAATATTCTGGCTTTTTATGCAATACGCGTCAGTCATTGCAAGTGAGCTACTTCAAGCTGTCAATTTGACAAATGGTACATTTTACTTTATAAAGCTTATTTGTAGCTTCATACTGTCTTTGAATATATTCTTTTTCTGTAGGTGTGTCTAAGGTGCTTTAACATCACTTGAAATCTTTGAATATTCACAAATATTTTTGTTCAGTTTAGGTCATTTCACTGTGATGTTCTTGCATCTTAAGAGAAAAATCTAACATGACAGAACACTATAGGCAATGTTGGATTTTTTTTTTTTCTAAGGATTAGGTTTTAATACATCCTTACAGAATTTTGATGGAATCTGTCAAAATCTGTACTTTTAGTGTACTATTCCTTGGCTTCTCACTACGATTGGCTGATGATTGAAACACAAGTAGCTATTAAGATTGATCTTAGAGATAGCTGCTTTAGTAGATGAAAGGAGCCTGCTCCCCTATGGGGAATTAGTATGTAAAATCAGTTGAAAAGAAAAAAGCGCCCATCTTTAAATTATGTTCTTTTGTGTGTTACCAGTCACCAGGCTCTCCTTACTGACCTTGTTCAACATTAACAGGTTCTGCAGTGAAAACATCTGTAATGGAGATGCTGGTATCCAGATACCCACTGTTCTTGCCCAGTGGCTTCTATGTTTCTGTGATCACAGTATGAAAGGAAATCAAGCGAAATTCAGTCACTCCCAAAGTTTAGCATGGGGAAGGGTTGTAGAAATTCAGATATGGTAAATGCAAGACACTGCTTAGTTTATGTATTTATGTTATTTATGGAATGTCTCTGAAAGTACAAAATATTTTTTTTTTTGTTTTCTGTCTGATACCTTTGGATCCTAATTCAGGATTTTTTAGTTGTACGATTATAGAGGGGAAACGAAGTTCATAGATTCCTCCTCTATTAATACAATTATTTTTATATGGTTAGAATTGCCTTTGTGGTTCTTCTCTACAATTGCAGCTTGTTTGCCTTTTCCTGGTGACATCAATGAGTATCAGTTATGGCCGTGTCTATCTGACAGCCTGTGAGAAGCTCACGTGTGCTCACTTCTGCCTGAGGAGAGCTCCACTAAGTTTTTTCCTAATACTCCTCAGCATGTGTGGTGTCTATTGTAGAGCCAGTCATCTCTTGCTGTGCCTGTGTGCTTCCAGAGCAGGACTGACTTGTGCTCTGCTGGGTGAGTGCATATAGAGAACTCATAGGTGCTTGTTCACCTCTGGCTCCTTAGACTTTGGCTGAGCAGCTTGCAAATGCAGTTATCAAAAGGATACTGTTTTTTGTTAAAAAAAAAAATATCTGGGGAGAAGGAGGAGAGGAGGGGGAAAAGAGAAGGTGTCTTAAACTTTTACTTTTTTTTTTAACATTTGAGGCTGCTTTTGTGCCTTGTTTCTAACTGCTACGTGCTCTGGTTTTGTAAGAGTGCAGTGCTGAAGATCCTGGTTGGTTGATATCCCATGGATGTCTGGGTTATCGAGGGTGGGATATATTTTATGTCAGCGGCTCCTGTCAAAACAATAGCCTGCAAGTACACCTAATCATCCTCCTCATTGCTGATGGGTTTTTTGCTTATTAATGTTTAATCATCATATTTTTCCCTTATTAAAATATGAAAGCCATTAAAGTAATGTTAACAAGAACTACTTGGGTAATCTCATCAGTCTATACTATTTCCAGTTCAGGATCCTGGCCATAAATTTCATGTGTATCTTGTATCCGTAAAAAAAACCTCTTGAAACAGTATTATTTAAGAGTGTTTTCAAATTGGACGGCCAGATAGTGTGTTATCTACTTGTACCAGCGGCATGATATCTCGACTTCATAGTTTAAGTTTTTTTTTGTCAGAGGGTGATGTCTGTTTACCCAGAATTGGTAGATTTTTGCACCACTGACAAATTTACAATTACAGTACAGGACCTTTTTTGTGGTGGTGGGTTTTTTTGTTTTTTGGTTTTTTTTGTTTCTTAAGCTCATTACAGAGTTTCTTCAAGAGTTTGAAGTAGCATGTCCTGCACTCCACTCTGTGGCATTAAAATACCCTGGTTTAATTGCCAAGAATATGTGTGTTTATGCTGTATTCTGTCATCTCAAATGATAATTCCCTGAGGACAAAGGCAGAAAAACTTTGAGGAAAAATAATGAAACAGTATCCCTTTTGTTAGGTGATAAGAAAGCTTTGCAAATGGTCAGAATCCATTTGTGCATACCTTCCTTGTGTGTGTTTGTCTAAAGTGTAGGGAGAATACAAAGGAAACGGGTTTTCAGAACACCAGTGAAGTTTCTTGTGTTACAGGCTGTTTCTGTTTCTTCTTCTAGTGCTAAGTAGCTAACCTGATGCTTTACCGGTGATATTTTTCCCTTCCCCTGCTGCCCCGCTCACTCAAGATCAGAGTTAACACTTGCATTGGATTAAATGCCTCAGTGAAGACCATGAGTATAAGACTCAGTGATTAAAAATTGATTTAGAAAGACCAGCCGTGCTGCACGGGAGACAGTTGGATTGCAGTGCTGGTGCATAAGTCCTTTAGTGTTAGATGACGGAGTAAATAAAATTAAATGGCGGACATTTTGGTGAGATCCTCCTCCAGGTCTATGTCATGTTTATTACCTGCAAATTTTTTTTCTGTTTTTCACCTGTATGTTAAATAGATAAATTGGTTTCCAGCTAATTGGGTTAAGACTCATTACGTATGTCTCAAGTTTGTCAAGGAAAAAGTAAATGTATCAGTCTCCAAATGTATCGGTTGTGCTTTCAAAAGAAATGAGACAGTAAAAAATCATTTCTATTAAATTTATCCATGTTTCTGAATCTACCTTGAACATCTTGCTGAAGCAATTGCATGAATTTTTGGGTTAACTCAATGCTCATGCTATAGAACAGACAATTATAAAAAGTAATCCAAAACTGGCCTGTGAAGTACTATTTGGGTAAGATTAAGTAAACCTTGCATGTTTGTTAGCAACTTCAAAACTCATTCGAAAACTTCCTCAAATTCTAAAATTCAGTCTTTATCGAGCAGACATGTTTGAACAACGTTAAGCCTGAGTTAAGCTGTGTTTATTTCAATGAGAGGACACTTGACCTGTGATTCTTGTCGCTCCTGAATTCAATTATCTTGTTTTAGCTTTTACTCGTTAGATTTCACTCTGATGCTTCTGTTTGGAAGAGGTATACTCAGAATTGGGTATTTTCAATATGGATGATTTTAAGATCTAATGGTGTTATAATTTTTACCTTATGAAATTTAAGCAGGTTTAACAGTACTGTTATGGCTGGAGGATGCCACTAACGCTAGCAGTAACCTCAACACGGATGTGCAATTTGTACGTGCCAGACAGTCAGAGGTATAATGGTTGAATTCATTAACGTATCTGTACTCATGAATTTTCCGATGTTTGTATGAATAGTTAGGAGGAGGGGGGGTGGTGTTTCTCTTCATTAAGAAGAAGAAATTCTCTTCATTTACCCCACCTGGAGTACTGTGTCCAGTTCTGGAGTCCTCAACATAGAAAGGACATGGAACTGTTGGAACAGGTCCAGCGAAGGGCCACTAAGATGATTAGAGGGATGGAGCACCTCTCCTATGAGGACAGGCTGAGAGAGCTGGGGCTGTTCAGCCTGGAGAAGAGAAGGCTCCGGGGAGACCTGATAGCAGCCTTTCAGTATCTGAAGGGAGCCTACAGGAGAGCTGGAGAGGGACTCTTTGTCAGGAAGTCTAGTGATAGGACAAGGGGTAATGGTTTTAAATTGGAAGAGGGGAGATTTAGATTAGATATTAGGAAGAAGTTCTTTACTGTGAGGGTGGTGAGGCACTGGAACAGGTTACCCAGGGAAGTTGTGGAGGCCCCATCCCTGGAAGTGTTTAAGGCCAGGCTGGATGGGGCTTTGAGCAACTTGCTCTAGTGAGAGGTG
Source organism: Chionis minor (assembly GCA_013398295.1). NCBI lineage: Eukaryota > Metazoa > Chordata > Aves > Charadriiformes > Chionidae > Chionis > Chionis minor. The sequence continues at coordinate 397,631 of VZSF01000015.1, read as the reverse complement.
TCCCTGCCCATGGCAGGGGGGGTGGAACTTGATGATCTTTAAGGTCCCTTCCAACTCTAACCATTCTATGATTCTATGATTAATGTTTTGCGGTTGTGGGGGGTTGTTTTGGGTGTGGGTTGTTTTTTTGGTGGGTTTTTTTTTTTTAAATTTCAGTTTTAGGAGGCTAACTGGGAATTAATACTTCCATACAAATAGATTTCTAAAGATATTGCATGAATATGAACCTGGACTTCCATAGGTGAGCTCTGAACTTTGTAGCAGATCTGCAGAAATGCATTTGACCATGGCTTCTGTTTGCTATAATAGAATTACTCAGAGTTACCTGCCTGATACTACCTGGCTTCAGACAGGCAGTCCTCTCCTGTCTTTCAAAGGCTACCAGATGAGTTAAAGAACCAGCCTCAGGTTTGCTTTATCAGCTGCAGTCCATTCAGGGAGTTACAAGGTTCTCTGTACAGCTTTTTTTCCACTTAAATTCCTTTGATTTTAGTGGAGCAACATTAATAATAAAATAGAGTAATTTTAGAAATTAACTCCCTAATATTCTGAAGTTGTTAGGAATAATGCATAAAGCATAATGAGGTATATGGAATTTAAATAAGTGAAGTAATATAATTTAAGATGCTGCATGTCCAGAGGTCATGTTAATTTCATAGGAAATTTAATATATGAATATCTTACTGGGAAGACTGAAAATACCTAGAAATTATTACTTCAAAAAGTTTTATGATATGTTATGAGGATTGCGGAGAGATTCTTTGCTATGATCTTCATAATTCAGAAATGTAAATAATAGAGCATTTCTTTTTCTCATGGACTTTTAAACTTAGTCTCTAGAGTTATAATACAGGAGTTTAAACCTCTGGGTGGCTACTCAATTTTTAAATATGTTGATGATCTCAGCAGAGAAAGAAGAGGCCTGAAAGCTTGTATCTGTCTGATTTTTATGCCATGGAATTAAAAGTAGATCTAGTTATTTTGACTTTTTTTGTTTAAAAACAAACTAAAGTGATGTTCTTCTACATGGACAGAATTGAATTGTAATGTTTGAGAGTGTGCAGTTTATTGACAGCTTGTGTAGAAAGTTATTTTAAATTGTATGATGAATTGCTGATGGAAGGTTGAAAAAAACCCAACCAACAAACAAACTCTCAAAAGATCTTGAAGATCTCAAGATCAGGTGAAGAATGTAATGCTAAGGGCTGCTTTTTTGCTCTTGCTATTCATTTGATTGATATGAGACAGTAATTGTTCATCAAACAAATCCTTTCAAAAACCAGTATTTTTTGTTGCATATGTTAAGGTAACATAATCACATGATATTGGGATTTACCTGAGTAACGTAGCAATGCTGTGTACAGGCTCCTTGATTTGATGCTGCTTTTAGTTCTAGACTGTTCAAAAAAAACCCTAAACCCATAGAAACACCCCAGGCTAAGCCTGTGATGTTCTTGTGTGAAGAACCTACCATGCTAGAGCAATAGAAATGTCAAAAAATAAGATAGCGATAAGATGTAATTTTTAGTGATTGAAGCCTTTATCAGCATGAGTTTTGGGTTAGTAGAGTGAAATTCCTTTTTTGGCTGCGACAAGCAAATACTTGAAAATCTATTAATGTGGGCAGATCTAAAAGGAACAATGCTGGATAGCATAGACTATTTTTATTTTGAAAAGTAACGAAAGGTTTAATGAAGATTCTTAAAACTCTTTAAGAAGGAGACTTGCACGTTTAGGTCTCAAGAAGGATTTCTTCTAACATTATTGGTCCAATATTAACTGTATAGTTGGTTAAAGAGCAGCAATATTCTCACAGAGGATTTTGCTTTCAAGATTTGTGGATCAGAACAGCGTTGTGTGTGTATATGGGGGAGTTTCCTACTATTACTTGTGTGTGAAACCAGACAGAAGGCTGGCTCAGAGACAGCTGGCGTAGTGGGGTCCCTTGGGACGGTGTATAATAAGTCCTGGTTTGTTGGCTTGAGAGCAGTTCATTCAGCACGCCGTCCCTCTGCAGCACGCACTGAAAGCCAGAGCTGCTGAATTGCTGGGTTAAAAGGCAAGGTTTTGAGCATCATTACATTTTTTTCTAATCTACCTGTAATTATGCTTTTAGCCTGATATAATCACCCTACAGCTTCTAAAATGTCCTGTGTATAATTCAGATCTACCTAGTGCAAAATTAGAAGCCCATTTTAGTGCTAACTGAATTTTAAGATGGAAGTTAAAGTACACTCTTATTTCAGTTAACTCAAATGTGATGCTATGGTGCTGGTCAGTCCAGACATGTCCATCACCATTCAAATGGCTTTCTACATCTCATTTTCAAGCTCCAGTCTTCACTTTCCAAGTCAGAAAGACAAGTTATCACTAGGGTGAAGATGACTTTTGTGATCTTAGGTCATGAAGAGAAAGTACATTTCCACAGAGGCTTTGTCGCCAGGTGATCCCTGTTATTTGTACCATACAGTCACTAGAAGGAGAGAAATTATTAAATTACCTGGTTCATTTCTAATGATGTTGCCTTGAAGTTGGAATAGAACCTGCAATCTTAGAATGTAACACTAAGCTCAGTTTTGAAACAGTTTTTGATTAGGTTGCCTTTGAATAAAAGGATTCGTGTGTGAAATGAATTGGAAATTTCAGTTCAGTTGCTCCTATGTAAGCGTTCCTGGTGTGCTTTCTGTCTCCCATTACATGTGACATGCATTTTGACAGTCTGACAGAAACACAGCTCAGTAGACAGTGAACCTGAACTAGATTTCTTTCTTCTTCTAACCAGTGATAAAACAGAGTGGTTATAAAAATAATAAGCTGGCAACAATGAAGGAAAACACAGCGCTCAAAATTACAACTGCGTGGAAGCTGTGAACTCCTGAGCATTCTTTTGAACCGGCTTTCTGAAACTTAAAGCAGGGTCTCTCCTTTAGCATTAGTGCTGCTTTTAGTTGACATCATTGTCCCTACAGTTTACATGGTGTTTATATTTAGTTTGCCAAGCTTCCCTAAGACTGGGTCATTAATTTTTATTAATGCAATTCTTAAAAAGTAAAAGCAAAAGAGTTTTAGTTGCTCTCTCACAAACTGTGTATAGTATCTTCTGTGGTAAAGTTCCATAAAAAGTCACTTTTAATATGAAATTGTTTGAACCTGGCAAATCTTTGTAGCACTCTGACACACACGTTGTTTTTAAAACTGCAATCTGGAGAATTAACTTGTCATCAAAGAATGGTAAGAGCAGAAGAAAGAAAGGTGAAGCTGGAGCAGAGCCTTTTTTCAGGAATAAAGAATTAATGAATGACAATTGACTTAGCTCTAAGCAGAGAATTTCTGGGGATCATTACATTTCCCAGAAGGCGAAGTCAATTTGCCTTTGGCTTGTGCTTTAATGTAACAGGAATGAGTAGTAATTTTGCAGGCAGACAGTCCTCTAGAGGATCCTAATTCTTAATTGTATAAAAGTTCTAATTGTTCCATTTTTAAGTGCTAACTTATTTAAGTTGTGCATATAACTTCGTTGCGATGTGAACATCCTGGATAAATCTGGGTGAAGCAATTAATCTTGGAAATACTAGTTTAAAAAACAGGATTAAGGACATTTTAAGAAAGCATGAGATTAAAGGTGCTGAAATGTATTTTTATTAAAATCATCCTGTTACTCAATGGTTACAAGTTCCTTTACCAGCAGTTACTATGTTTTTTTCCTGAGACTGCATCTGCAGTCACTTACTACAAAGGTTTTAATCGGATAAATTCACCAAGGAACATTAGTGCAAAGTTGTTAAGCGAAGGGATGTTCTTCATTATTGAAAATGGTGCCCCAGCAAGGTACTCGGATGCACGTTGCTGGTCGTTGTTGGTCAAAGACTGATGCCACAAGTCTGGGAACGAAAGGTTGGAAAGGAACGAGAAAGCTGAGGTCAAGGGAGATGCTGTGCTTTCAAACCTGTGTTCTCTCCGTCACATCTGCTCTCGTGTCCCTCTCTGAGAAAAGTCGGTTTAGGGAGAGCGGCCCGTCTGTGGGGCCTTCTTACATGGGGCTTGGAACTGGTGCTCTGTGGAGCGCTGACTTCCTGGGCAGGGTAATGCTCTGTTTTAGATTGTCCTCTGCCTAGGCAAGATAACACCTTCTGTTGTGAAACAAAATTTTGGTTTGGAAAACATTTGCTGCTTTGTTAATGAAAGTAGTTGTTTTTAAGGCCTGTTGTCAACAGGTAGTAGTAAGGGTGAAACAATGCGAGCTTTCAGCACAACTGTTGGAGGACTGTTGTTTCAAGGTGCTTATTGGCTTCCGTACCACTTAAATCCCCAAACTAGTTTTTGTGCAGGGTTTTTCACTAGAGAAGAAAAAAGTCCTGTACAAATTTTACTGTGCTCTCTTGTTTTATGCTTCTAACTGAAGCCAATGGTAAATTCCCAGCAATCCAAATCTGTCTTACAGTCTAATTTCTTAAACCGCTAACTGCAAAAACCTATTGGTTCCTAAATCAAGCAGAAGAAAGAGAAGTGTCAAACAGACAGTCAGCAGGTCTTGGGAAAGAGGCGCCTGCCTGGAGAAAACTAACCTGGAGTACAACGAGCAATGAAAGACGTTTATAAAACACATGTGTTGAATGTCCTTAAAATTGTGGAAAAGAAAATGCTCATTCTATCAATTTTTCCACACATACCTAACCCCAACTGGATTCCAGAGTTGTTGGAGTTGTTTTGAAAATGATTGCTTTTTTGTGTTTGTCAAGTGGCATGAGTAAGTAGAAGAGATTGTCCTTTTCTGTGGTAAATTATTCTTCTCCATTAGATTTGCAAAATTCATGAGGCAGCGTAGAAGGAAGGGAGACCAAATGCATATATAGTATTCAGGTTTTGTAGGATTTCCTCCACACTGTCTCCCACCCCAATTGTCATGAATACGCTTTCATTTTGATGGTAGAACAACTATGATACATGTTCCTTACATGGTGTATTTTTCTTGAGAGGACAGCAAAGCATTATGTAGTATTGAATGTGCTTCAGAAATTCACAACTTCGAATTGGTGTAGAAGCTTGCAAAAAATCAAAGCAGGAGACTCAAGTTTCAGACACGTGCTCATGATGACGTTAATCTTATTGAAAGAAAAAGGGCATTTTTAATAATTCTTGCTGTTATTAACTGTAGAATATGTGTTTAGTTTAAAGGGATATTGCAGATGCTTTCTTGCAGGGTGTTCTGTATAACTGCTTCACAGTAGAACAGACATACTGTAAGAATTTAACAGATTGGTTAAGACAGTTTAATCAACAGCTTAACTATGGGAGGTACATAAAAAAGCAGTGTTGAATGAGGAATGAGTGATAACTACTTGGACATATCTTAAATTGAATAGAATTTCCAAAGTCACTATAAATAGAAACAATAAGGAAGTAACTACCATTTAAAACATCAAAACATCAGAAATGTGTCATTATTCCAGGAAGAAATCACAAACTTTGAATAAAATAAATTTAAAAAAAAACCCCACAAATAACCAACAAACCAAAACAGGTAGAAGAAACATTAGCAGTATATTTCATTTAACAGAAAGATATGTATACTAGTAAAATGTATTTTGCGGTTTAGCATTTGCTTTGGGGATATTGATACTTTCCTGATGCACTGTTAATATTACTAAACAGTAGGTATATACAGCTCCTTGAGATTCTTTGGTTTGCTCAGATTATAAATCAGCCATACATATTTTGGGGAGATTTTAATGCATTTAAAACACACAGTTGTTAATACTGTGTTTACTAGCTAAGAAGAAAGAAGAGTAAAACTTAATCAGCGTTCTTAGACTGCTGCTTCAGCATGAAAAATCTCCCTTTTCATTGCAGTTACTGATTTCTATTTGGAAAAGATAGACTTCCAAATAGTAAAACAACAGCAAAATGTTTCATCTCCTGTATAAATTTAGCATAATTTTAGCGTATTTGAAGCTGGCGTATAAATTCTTAATACCCCTGGTGCAAAAATGTTTTTGAAATAGGCTTCAGTGGACACATTGAACATGTTTTAGGAAATCTACACAAGTAATTAAGGCCAGTGGTCTCCAGAAGCGAGTTTGTTGTATTAGGTACACTAATATATTGTTGTTGTTCAAAGAAACCTGGCCAAGTTTTTAGCATAGTGCTAGCATGATTTATTCCTGGGAAAAAAAAAATATGGCAAAGTCTAATGTAGATTGTGTTACTTTAATGACTAACAGTCTAGCAGGTTTTTTATCAAATGGGCCGTCACAAACCCAAGCTCTTTAATATAAGATGGACCCAACCAATTAGGCAGAGAAGTCACAAATGCAATATTTAGTTAAAAACCCAAACCAAACAAAAGAACCCCAAAACAAGAACGCTCGACCTCCCCCCAAGTTATTTATCGTACGTGCATGAACGCTGGGTCCCGGCCCTAGATGCAGAGAGCTGCTCAACTGAACTTCAGAAACATCACTTAGTAGAAATGTAATTTTATTTGTGGATGCCAATTTCTCTCCTTCACAATGCTTCAACAACCATTCCTTTGTTTGAAATAGTTACAAATAGCCTCTCTGGATGGCAGAACAAGGCAAGACAATTACTAATCGTGGGTTCAGTAAATTTGACCTCTTAAAATAGCTATTGAATTGCTTACTAAGGTGTCTCCACAGTCCGTCTGTGCTCAATTGTTTTATTTATAGGCTTTTGAGATCCTTCTCTGGTTGCTCTGAACGTTGCCAATAACCCTACTGAAATAAATTATTTTGGAGCTGTTTTTCAGTAACTCCAAGATTCAGGCAGTGACCTGAGCAATGAAAAAGAAAGTTGTGTTTCATTTTATTTAGCAGTAAACTTCTACATTAGTTTTCAGGTTCATTTAGAATGACATATCTATAGCAACTTGTTTGATTAAGATTCCAAATGCCACAGTTGTGATACAGAAGAAGCATTCAAGAAAGAAATGCAAAAGGTTATGGTTAAGGAAGAAGATGAACCTAAGTCCTACCCTTTCGGACTCAGGAAATGTGTTAGTACATTAACTGTGTGTAGACACAGTTATCATGGGTCCATTACAACAGATTACCACTTTTTTCTAAGGGCTTCAGTTTTGCTTGAGTATCTGGAATTTAGGCAAATAAAACTGTGTTATTTCTCACAAATGAATCAGATGTTTGACAGTCAGTTAAAACTTAATTTATGTGGGGGATATGGAGAGTGAATATGGCAGAATTCCAGATTTTACTGTTAACTTATTCTCTGACTCCTGATGAGCATCTCAGCCGATGAGCCCCCAAAAGGAGACGGGCTGCTGATACAGACATGAGATAAACTCATTGTCTTATGGGAGCTAGAACAAACTACCTTAGAGCATAATCCACAGCAGAGACAAAAATTTGCTTGCTTTAAGGAATTTCCTGGTAGCCTTAGGGAGGGTATTAATAGAACTTCTCAAGCTTAACCTTGTTATAAGCCTGTAATGTGGCCCTTGTTCGTTCTTTAAAGTCAGGAATTTTAAGCAGATTAATGTGAAGACTAACACAGAACAGCCTGAATCAGGATTTATGGTGTTGTCAGTGTCTAGTTAATTAAGTAAAACTTAGTTGTTTTGGTAAAATGTACATTAAACCTGAACAGTAGTTTTAGTCACATATTTGTCCTCGATTTATGTAAAAAAAACCCCAACAAAACAATGCTGTATAAATTCTTTTGCGATCTTTGACATTACTAAAAACTTAAAAGGTTTTTAGTGAGCTTCATCTCTTATTCATTGTGGTGGTTTGTGGGTTTTTTTAGTTCAGAAATAACAAATATGCTATTTGTTCTGCGCTGTGTTTGAACAATGGTCTCATCTCTGCAGGGTTTTTAGGGTGCACAGAGGTGGTGGAGAGGAGCAGCATGGTCTAGGGTGAAGAGAACTGCGAAATGCAGACTAACACATAGCATTGGGAGGAGGGGACGCTGCTGCAAGATGCCACAGGCTGTTGGACAAGAAGTTGCTGGAATATTTTGAAGAAATGGACAGATTTTACTGAAGCAGGGGAATTGTGCTCTTGCGATGCAGAGTCATGAGAATGGGAACGAAATGAAGATAATTGTAGCAGGAGAAAATTTTTATTTTAGATCTTGCATATAAATGTTGCTTATAAATAAAAAGTGATGATGCATTATTGAGCGATGTTGTCGCATCAGTTTCCACACATACACGCACCCACCCCCCCCCAAATCTGCTGCTGGAGGAAGGAGAATAACTTTTGTGATGCTTTTTGAGTGGAATGCACTTAGCCAATTGTGAGTTCTTACATGGCTTGCGCTCTGCAGCTATTGTTTTGGTCCTCACAGTGTAAACCCAGCTGGTGTGTGAGAAGGCTTTAGCAAATACAGGGACTGCTTTTGGTAGTGACTCTGTCCTTCAAAGAACTTACCTTGGGATTAAGAAAACAATATGATTGTGTATGTGTGTTCCCTTACTTGTCTTGTGTATCTTCTAGCTGGGTCCTATTAGGTTTTGCTGTACAGCAGAGCCACGCTAATGTTTTATATAACTGCAAAGGATGTGTGTTCTTTTTTCTGTGCTAACAGATAAGAAAAAGCTAACTTAAGTTATCAGATATGACATGGAATAAATATTGGCATTATAATCAATGTTTGATGCCTAACATTTCTAATGCTAAGCAGAAAAACACATAATCCTTAAACCACTGAGGCATTTTTCTCAGTATGGTGAGACAGCTCTGTATGGTGACAAGCAGTAGCTTAGCTAAGACAGGTGTGATCCTGCAAGTGAAGAAGGCTGAAAGCCTCGTCTGTAGGTGTTATTCCTGAGTCCCAGAAAAAAAGGAGATGATAAAGTAGGGAAGGACTCGTTTCGGTCTGCAAGGTCAGAGCATATGATCATCTTGAGGTAGCTTCTTATGTCTTTCAGGAACTAAATACGGAAGATGAAAAGGAAAGTTGTGTTTGTGTTTGCAGTATTGATGAATATAGAAAATTACATTTAATCAGAGTACTTTATTTCGTTCAGATTTTTACAGCTGAATGCGTGGAACTGGATGAACAGTGTTATAATGATTTTGGGAGAGGTTTTCTGTACATGATCAGAGGTCAGAATTTTTTGAATAGCAGATTTCAGTTTCCTTCCTTTTCTGCTTCTGTTCAAAGGGTGCAAATAGTAACGTGAGGTCAGGTTTCCCTGTTTCCTTGCCTTATGACTGAGAACAGCACCACTAGCAGTATCTTATTCTAGAAGCCTGGTTACAGTTTTGGGTATGAAACATGATATTTTCCGTAGATCTTTTGTTTTTCTCAATTTTGCTTGGGCTGGTAGCGCAGAATAAATTGTTCTCATCTGTGCTAAGAATTTCTGAAAAACAGGACAAAGATGAACTGATCACAATGCCACTCTGGAACACTAAAATATTTCAGTGTGCTTCCTGTAGCATTTAAAGTGGTCCTGTGCTGGCAGTGGCCTTGTGGTGGCCAAGTTGTTGTTGTTTAGCCCAGATGTTGTTGATAAAGGCACTGGCTCCTTGGGCACCGGAGAATTCTCATCCAAACATCTGTTGTGAACTTTACAGTGCAGTAATGTCAACTATTCTCAGCATTTGTGAAGGTTTGTATTTCTTCTCTTGGGCTTAGCTAAACTGAGATGTTGAAGTGTCCTTTCTCTTCATGAGAGCATTTCATAAGCATACCATAGAGATCTGGTGAGTTTCCATTGCCTAAGCAAGAAAGAATTTTCTCCCTGATTTTCAGGCAGCGTTCCTTTTCTGATGCCCTAGGATAAGGCACAAAGCTCTACGGGCCCAAGAGGAACCCCCTTCACCAGCATGCTGAAATTTCCCCGTAGTCTGTGCTTCTACTGTCATGTTGTGTTCTCAGTGTGTTTTTAAAAAACAAAACCCAAGACAACAAAACAAACAAAAAGTAAGAAACCCCCACAAACTAAAAAAGCCCAACAAACAAAACAGAAAAACCCACAAACACCACCGTGAAAAAACAGCAACAAAGAAATAAAGCAAAACAACCAAAACCCCCAACAAAACATCACCTACAAAAAACCCCACAATAAAACAAAACAAGAAACCCCAACCCTACTCCAAAACAAACGAACAAAAAACCTTAACACTGTAGTCCAGCAGATCATTCTTCTGTTTCGTGCCAAGCCTTGTGTCACTTGGTAGAATCACCTTCACTGCATGAAATTCCTTTGTCTGTGTGGCCAGCTCCTGGTGGTTCTGTCTACACCGTGCTGCAAAATATTTCAGGATGAGCTTCAGAATAGCTGCAATGCTAAAAACTGAGGTGGAAGTTCAGTGAAAAATCTTTCCATCTTTAGGAAAGCATTTCAGTGTTGAACAGTGATACTGGTTAATAAGAATGTTAATAGCAGGCTCCATTATTCTTGGAAACTTTCGTTGCCATCCTTCTGTGTGGTGGCCTTGAAAAGACAAGCAAAATTCTGTCTTGGGCTTGAATGTTTCTGCCGGACAACTGTTTTTAATTTTAGTCACAGCATCTTGGAAGCATGAGAAATATCCAAATTGTAAGTTCTCTAGAAAAGGGAGCCTAAAATGTACTAAAAGGCTTTTTTTAAAATGTGAAGATTACTAATTTTCCGTATATTACTCTTAACATTTTGTATGTCATTCTAGCACAATGATCAGATGTTGACAGTTTAATCTGTGCTGAAAACCTTTCCCCAAATGGGGATAGAGATACTTGTTATTGTAACATACAAGGTTGTTTTTCCAGTTATCAGAAAATATGTTGTAGACTTGGGGTAGTGTATGTGAAAATCAAAATACTGCTGGAGACTTTCCTTTTTGAAAGGCACTGGGCTTCCTAAATAAAATTTTACTGTCTGTTACTACTTTATGATCATTCAGCAATCTGTTGCACAAGATGGAGCGGGAGGAATATTGGAATACGCTACTGATGGAGGATCCTAAAGAAATGGTAGTTATAAGATGCTATAGAAACTCATTTTGGTAATTTTTAAAAAAAAACATGGTAAGAATTGCCATGAAAGATGTTGGTGTTGCCTTTCCAGTAGTTACAGTGGTTCCTCTTTTGTTAAGATTTAATAGCAATTATGAAGTGGGAGACCTCATGAAGATTTGCTCAAAAATGTGGAGCCTGCTGTTTCTGAAAATAGTTGAAATTATACATATTGATAAATGAAGAGATTTAATTTTGTGTATATATAGTCCACAAAGCTGTTGTGTTTTTTTTTTATGCGTAGCTGGCAAAGTCCAGTTACCTGCAATGTGTCGTACTGAAAATTAGCAGAGTTCTATTCCCTTTTCTTGGCAACCTAATCTTATTTAGTATTGTATCCTCATCTCAAATTGAGTTCTGGATGTGTAATGGATATAGTTTTCCCTGTGGCAAAAAAATTTGATACAAGTATGCACTACAATGACTTGTTGAAGAATCTTTAATGGGAAAAACTTAAGCAGTCAAATTTATGTTGCTAATTAAGCATCAACATAAATTGAGGGAAAATGTTGACAGAATGTATTTTATAAATATACTTATTTCAGTGTTCAAGTGTTGCATGTGTTTTCACTCCAAAGAATCAAAATGATAGTGCTTTAGATAAGGCACAGAGGTTGTGAATTACTTTAGCCATAAAAGAGTTAACTTACTTTCATGGAGGGAGGGCATTAATGACCTGGTGTTTGCCTTACTAATGTTTTGTTCTGATATAAATGAGTACATACCCCTTTGTTTAGTAGTATCGAGGAGGTATCCATTGAAATCGTATCCTCCTCTGCAAGTGGCCGTCCTGGTAGGACTCATCGGAATCTCTCCTGCAGTTGAAAGCTGCAGCTGCTTTGAGAGGGTGTCTCATGAGCTGTAGGACAGAGCCTGTGGGTTGGCCAGGTGCATCTCTTTCTTTCCCTGTCAGTAAGTTCTCTGGGGAAATCTTATTGCCACTTGTCTCTGGTGACAACCTATAGCTATAATGCACATGAAACAGTGTGTCGATGAGAGGTGGTTTAGGTCAAAAAATAGGCACTCTATGGACACGTTGTTTCATCTGTTGAGGGAGCATTCATGTCACAAAATTAACTACATAGCTGAGAAGCCACAACAGACAATAGACATACATGCACAAAAGTGGTTAAATAATTCACCTTTAAAAATTATCACAGCTATGCCTGTTAAGAACTCGTACATCTACAGCTAGTATTATCCCACATCACTGTGTGTGTATATGATGGCTGAGATTTCTTGAGTTTTAGGTTGCAGTTTCTTAGATGGCCCAGTGATTTCCATCACGCAGAGCTAGATGGAGCTATAAGATCTTCTGTAAATAGGTACCATGCTAGGGACTCTTCTTCCAAGTTCTCTTGTTTCTGTATTTCGCTTTGGGCTGGCTTTGTCTGTTGAGGAGTTATGATGAGTAAGCATGTGTTATAGCCCATAAATGCTCAGTCAGTGACGAGGCGCTGTTTAACCAAGTCCTGATAAATAAGTATGCTATAGCCAATGGGCACCCTACTTGAAAGGCACAAATTTTCTCCTGAAATTTACTCCTCTGGGTGATGAAGGTACTATTAAAGTTGACAGCTGAGTTGTAAAGGCATTGTGCACAAGGCTGTCAGTGATACTGGAATGTATTGTAAATGCGACTGGCCTGCTGAGTCTGCTGAAGATCTTCTAATCATACAAGGGTCAGGGCAAATAACGTGAGTATCTGCGTCTTGCACAAGTACAGGGATGGGATAACTATTTTTAGTAGTACCTGGGTGTGTTAACTTGCAAGTATGTGTTTTCCCCATTATTTTCTCTTCTTGTCATAACGTGCTGTTGCTTTGTGCTGCCAAAGCATGAAATATAGGAAAGTAACATGAGATGCTAAATGTTTTGTTTATTACTTAAATAAGAATCGTGTGTATTGGTAAAATAGTTTAATAAAGGTCACCTTTGAAGTAGTTAATTGCAATAAATTACTGTGTTGGATACTCTAACTGGATTGCTCAGGTCCTTAGCTGTTAACATATGCAGATAATCACGATGGTAAGCACCACAATTTGTAAAGTTTTCAAACACCACTGAAATCAATTAGATATTTTGTGGACTACTTAAGCTCTCAAAATAGTCTCATTTCTCCTTATTTTTAATTTTCCTTCTATCTAGCTGTCCTTTTGACTTTGTGGGGGACAGGCATGTGGACTGCACATCCTTTGCAAAGGAATAGAAAAATACTTTCTGCATTCCAAATTTATGTGGTTTGAATATTGCAAAAGATGCTATCTTGACAGGCCCAGAAGCTGAATTTCTATCTGTAGAAAACAGACAGCACCCCAGGGAATGGTAGTGCAAAGTTTTCTCTTTTCCACGTGATGCTCATCAGCCCTGGAAGTGACCACCTTGAATGAGGTAGCTCAGTCCTTCAGTCTACTGGCAATAGACCATCAGCACTGACATCATTATGTGTATGCCTGTCTGGAATATTAAAATGGCATTGTTAGTTGCTCAGGAAAATAGGAATTGCGCTTCTGGATCAGCTGTTCTTGTTTCTGTCTGTCTTAACTTTAGGATAGTGTTCACATGAGTACAATAGCTAATGAATTTTTCCTAAAACTCCTGCTCTGTGGCAACATACTGCTCATATTTTATAGGCATGAAATACCGTGAAGCAGGTGATGCTTGGAGTTGCATAAGACATCATGTAACAGGGCACTGAACAAAAGCCAGCATTCTGGAATCCTGTTTTGTATATCCTAATGCTAATCAAACAATTCTTTGTCCCTAGTTTTGGATTAAGATGTTTGTAATATTATATAGGTAGTGACTGGTTTGTGTCTTAAAGTACATAGTATTTATTACAAGTTTTCGTTCTTTAACGGAACTACATGTTTTAATCTGTACAAATTTCACATCCCACCTTAACCTGTTAGATTTTTTTTAAGTATTTACAGTAATGAATGGAGCATAAAATAATTTCAAAAACCTTTGAAGAAATTTGACAAACTTCTGTAGCACTATATTTAAACATTAGAGTATTATAGGCATTGCTGTATATTGGTTGATTTTTGTATGCAAATATTATAACACTGTGCAGCTTTACTATGTAAGTTTCTCTTGCGTCATTTGGATCAATGCTCCACTGCAATTCTGTATGTATATGTGAATTTTCAGCTAGTCTTGTGTTTTCTGTTGTGTGAATAAAAGCTCAACTGTAAATTTCAACATGGCAATATATACCAGCATGTTTTGATAGACCTTTTGTAGTGGCCAGCTAAATCCATAACCCACAAATAAAATCTGAATTTTCTGTGGTAGATAGACGTGTTAGAAATCTGAGCACTGTTCTAGGTTGTTGGAGATTGATGTGGCTGGCTGTGCTTCAGAGGTGTTTGTTGGGATGTGCTCAGGTGTACTGATTCTGTGACTTTTTAGAGGAGATTTTAGTTGGTCAGTTGTAGCTCTGACAGTACATAGGTAAGGGTACTTTGTGGAGTAAGTATGTCTTGAATTGTAGACGGAGACTGGGAACTCTGAAATGAATGGACACCATTTGCTGTTATTTGAAGTATGTAAGTGCTTCAGAATGCACTTACAGTGGTGTCTCATGGGAACAAGTGTTTGCGTCCATGGGAGAGTGTTTTTCTACCTGTAAGTGCATACTAATTAGAAGACTAGTAAATCAGGTTCTCTGAAAGGGTCACTCAAAGAGTTGGTTACTTCAGACAGAGATCTTAACCCTGGCATTTAAAATATGATGTATAAAGTAGATGATGTGGATTGTCTGTAGCACTGATAGCAAAACCTCTAGAATAGCCAATGCTTCTTTTTTAAATATTATGAGGTATATAACTTGGTGCATGTATTGGTTTTTAGCTTAGAAAAGTGCATCTTTCTTAGTAATATTGGCCAAGCCCTTAGAAGGTGGCTAGTTCAAGTTAGCCACCAGATTCCCTGTTTAAGCACCTAAGTATGATTTGATATTTTGTAAGGGAGGGAACAGCAGTGGGACTTGTGGAAATCGGTGTGTTCTTCAGGCTCTTCAGTCTTTTGAGCTCTGAGGATTTGCCAGGTGTGGTTACAGGTAACTGACTTCAGCCCCTGATTTTTTCAAAAGCTTGACATAGTCATTAAGACTCATCTTATGACCTCTTGTTCCTCCTTATTGAAGGTGGTTCTGTGATGTCTTTCTGTCATAGGAAAGATATTATAAGGAAGTTATTATCAAAGAAATGTACAGTGGGATGACTGTTTTAAGAAAAGAAAAACATTTATAGGCCTTTTTCCTTTACAATAAATGAGCACTCTAATCTGAGTAGAAAGCACTAATTGGTTGGTGCTGACACTCTCTTCTGTTGTTCCTGCCCTGTTCACATCTGTGTATAAGAGTGCATGCTATAAACCTTCTACTCCTGTAATTTTCATTGTACCAAAAATTGTAATTTAGCTGTTTGTAACAAAGGAGAGGAAGTGGTATCTGATAACATTACAAAATTTTGTTCACTCAGGTTAAAAAGAGCAAAAATTAGCAAACTCAAATAGGGTTTTTCATATGTTGTTTAGAAAAGAGGATGTCTACACACCAGTACAGATAATTTGGGTTCCAGAGTTTGTTATCGGAATTTGCAGAGGAACAGCTCTACATTAAAGAGGTTTTGACGGAATGAGTGTTTTAATAGTTTATAGTGAACTTCAGCGTGTTTGGATTTTAGCCTCAGGCTCTTTTGTTGTCCTTTACAGTCATAACGAATAGGCGTGCTTTGTGCTTAAAAGACAAGTCAGATTAAAACAAACAAAAATAATCTGTAAACTGCCTCAGCTTTATCAGTTGCATTGAATGTTGAAAGGGATCTTAAATCTTGTCTAGGCAAGAGCTGTCTAAAATTTCTTTTACTTTTCTTAGCTTCTGTTGTTAAAATTGAAATATCTCAAGTATAAAAGCTAGCTTAATAGGGTCTGCTTGTTTGCTTACTTGAAATCCACACCATAATGATGTTTTCTGGTTTTGTTTCTGTACTAAACTAGAGTTCTGGTGCTTTTATTTTGATCCCCACACCCCCACTCCTTTCCCCTTCCCCAACTGTTAAAATGATTCATTGCTTCGAAGTCCACTTTGGATAATTTAGAGGTGAAAAGCTGCGATTTACAAGGTTGTCTTGCAAAGGGTGGTTGTGTGTGAAGCAGAGCACTAGCAGAAAAACCTCCTCTGGAGCGGTAGTGACTGTGTGTGCTAAGGAGGCCCCAGCTGCTCTGTTTTCTAACAGCAGAATCTGGGCAGATGTGTGGATTGGCCACGAAATGCGAAGAGATGTAAGATGTTGCAAAGCTGTATTTCCTCACTTCTTTAGTGATATCCTAAATTGCACTTATCTGAGAAAGAAGGAACATTAAGACTGGCATTTTATACATCTGTGCGTGTTCTGTCCATGTATCCCGAAGTTTGTTTTTCTGCAAGTTGTCTTCGTGCTGGAGCGTAATTTGTGATATGATGTCAGATAGCTTTCCAAGATATCTTAGCGGAGCACAGCTGGTTATTGCATTGTCTGAAAAAGCAAAAAGATTCAGATGACTATAGGGAGGGACTTGGAGGTAGGATGGTGTGAATATGCAGTTTAAGTGGATCTTTCAATGTCTATTGATGAAGGAAATTCATATCATTTTAACAAGACGCTTATGCTTGTTTTTCTTTAAATACTAAGGCTAGAAAAGAAGAAAATTGGAATTTGTTCATTGGCTATTTGTTTCCATTATTGGAGAGAAATAATACAGAACAGATAGAAATAAGATAATCAGCAATGTGATTTACTGCTGCATGAGTACTCCTAGATTAATGTAGGGATAATGTGCTGTCTAGAGCTGGGAAGATGCTCAGAGGAAGAGTTAATAATACTTTATTAATAGTTAGCTTTTATTTTGTATATTCCTACTGTCAAGCTTCATTGTCACTATGATTATTTGTGCTATACATTTTTTATAGAGATGAAGAACTGTGCTAAAGTCTTTCTGGTGCTTGTGTGTACACATACATCTGTGTCCCTCTGTCTTAACTTCCATCCTCGTGAAATGTTCTGTCATCTACTCTTAAAGTTTTCTGATTTCAGCAATGAATCACTCCCATGGTCATGAGATTGACTTGCCTTTAAATGATATTTTAAAAAAGAAGCAAACAGCGTCCCTATTTACATTGTAATTTTGCTGGTTGATGGGGCGTACCCTCATGATTGGAAGCATTTTTCTAGATTGCAAAAAGTGACAAACTTCCTTCAAGTCAAAGCTGAAATTCTCATCTCCTAAAATGCATCCTGCAGCTGCAGTTTGAAGATAAGATCAATTATTGTGAGATATGCACTAATGTGTTTTGAGAGCTGGCAACTCCTTGAGTAAAAGACTCCCTTCTGTCTCTTATGACAATTTCCAGTGTGAGGGAGGAACTGGGTGGGAATCTAAAAAACATCCTATCTTTAGTGAAAGGTCATAAAAAGGAAAATAAAAACTATTAAATTACATACAGTTTTAAAAATTTCAGATGTTGTTCCTTATAATTATGCGGCTATAGTTTCTGGTATTTGAATGTTAGCAGTTAGATCCCTTTTTTAGTGACACTACATATTGTTCAAATGCATTCAGAAAAATCTCTGTTGTGGTTTCGTAGTTTGGTTAAATGCGTCTTTTATAAGGGCTTTCAAAGAAAGGCAAGTGAACAGAGATCTATCAGGATGGATCAACCAAGTGGCTTTAGGTAGGGAAACAGATTTCTCCCTGGAGCGTTTGTCTCACGCTCCAGAAGGAAGACTCGCTGACTTCTCAAAAGGCTGGAAAGACCATCTGGAAAGTATCCAGGTGTACCGGTAGGTTCTCATTGATGAAGTCCTGATCGGACTGCAAGGCGCTTCTAATGATCTGGGTCTCTGTGCTGAAGAGCTTTCCCTACTAATTTTTAGAAGGTGGAAGATGAGAAATCTGCCTAGAGGCTGCTGTGCATCGTGAGGCTGGGGAACCCCTGAGCTCTAGAGCGTGCCTGTCACTGGGCTTCGTGGTTGCCAGTACCAGATGAATTAGAGAAGGATGTCTGCCAGCCATATACAAAGGCCAGGCACAGCGCGTGTTTAATTGGACACATACTGATGTTGAGCAGGGATTTTGGTTTGCAGAGGGAGTGACAAGACTGTGTGCTTACAACAATCAGTTAAACTGCACAGTGTTTTCTTTGCCTTAATAGGAAAAGATGTGGTGATTGTGTAACTATTTGGATGCCTTTCACTTCTTATGTGCAGTCGAAAATCCCAGCTGGAGATAAATTCTTCTGTCTGTAGAAATGAAGGGTGTGGGCTATTACCTCCTATTACCAAACTGCTAGCTGCCTTTTTCTCTTCTGTATAACTTCCAGCTGAGACTTTTTTTTTTCTGAATGCTCCCTCGCAACTTTAGTACAGGGCATTCAGAATGGTGTAAAAATGAAGGCTGATGTTGTTACTGTGAGGTAGACTTAGGGGAGATTTTAAATGTTTAATGTAGCTGTAGGACATCAATGTACTTGGATCCCTTGTGCCTCCATCTCCAAAATGTTCCATGCAACATCTTGGAAGACAGCAAAATGCATGTTTTACAAGCAATCGAGTAAAACTCATCGTTATTTTTCAGAAACTGACAGCCAATGTATAGCTAGCTGCACACAAGTTACTTTCCCATGGGCAAGTTATCTTTAAAGTAAATAAATTTGCATAACTCTATAGGGAATAGGATAACTGATGTAATAATTATTTAGGAGCAGAGCCAGTATCCTGCAATTACTTTAAAGCACATGTGCTGCAATGTCTCTGTATTGATAGGCTTCTTGTGACATCCTTCTTCTGACACATTCAATTAATGTTTTATTATCTTCTTCCTATTTGAAAAAAAAAAAGGCAACAAACCCAGTGACTGATGTAGAAGCAAAATAGGCTGTTCACTTACTTAACAAGAATGGTTAAGTGGTTTTTTGAACCATACTGGAAGTATCTTTGTTGCATGAGTTGACCTCATATCATTGCAAGTTATTGATTATACGTATGCCTGTGGTTGGCTGAGAGCAAAAAGGTTGTAGTGTTTCCTTCAGCAAGGAAGACATAATGAGATGGATGTGGTATTGATTAGAGTTTTCAGATTTGTCTAGTATCATCATCTGCATTCCGCATGCAGCACATGTGGCAACTACCAGCCCAGAACAGGGGCGTTCCTCGTCTTCCTCTTGAACTCATTTTGTTTAAAATACTCCAAACAGATGACAGGGCAAAATACTGCTACTTTAATAGAATCGGTATTTCCACATGGGTTGCTTCTCTTGCTGATTTTCTGTAATTTATTGTCTGCATTAAAGATGCCATTTCATTCATTGTTTAAATTGGTTTATTTGTTGTAGTCCCATTTAAAAAGCTGTACGTCACAAAGGAAAAAGATGATGAAGCTGTAAAACTATGACATGAAGCAGTTTCCACTGGGTTTACAACTACGGTGTCTATGAGAAGTTAGCTTCTTTCCCAAAACATCTGTGTGAAGAGGATCATGACCTGTTAGTGAGCTCTGGCGGCTGCATGGGCTGTTGGGGTCTGTAACCACTGGCATGCTTGAAAACTGCCTTCATGCTCTCCAAAACTATATAGTGGCTTCAAACATACAGATGAGGAACTGCGGCCAGCTGGTTTGTATGCATAGGCTACCTTCAGGACCACAGCCAGAAATGAATCTAGTGTGCAGCACGCGCGTGCATGTGTGAGTGTGCGCAGAATGATACTGAACAGTGTGGTTGGTACGATGCCACGTGCAGCAGTTCCACCTATGTGTTCGTACGTCTGTATAGGAGGTGCTCACCTCAGCTTGCTGCCGAGAACTTTTTTCAGCTTGTTCAACGAGCGGAGTTTACAAGGAGAGCACTATGACAATTCCAATTCTGTGTTGTAGTCGTGGTAATTAATATTTAGCATGGTATCTAGTAATTTTCAGCTTCAGTGCACTTTACAAACATTAATTAATTGTCACAGCACCCCTGTGCACTAGGTAAATGCTTTCTTTACTGCCATTTTGTAAAGCAGCCTGGAGCCCTGAGACTTGCAGGCTCACTGCATCTCACCTGGTGATCTGTAGCTTAATTTTTTGAAAAGTTCTTTGTTACATTAGCATAACTTGTTATTAATTCCGGGTAAAAGCAAAGTCATCATTAGATTGTTATCGTATCAACTTCTGCAATACCACGTTTGTTGTAGACCCCACAGATTACGTTAGAAAATGAAAAATTAAGAGCCTGATTATTTCAAGTGTATTTTATCTATTGCTGTGCCATCCTCATCTTACACACCTTTGTTGTGGTGGTGGGAGGATTATTTGGAAGAATTTTATTGAGATTTTTCTGTGGCAGTCTCGTCCTTGTTGTTGTGGTGTAAGAGTGCACTTACTTTCCTGTTGTTTCAGTCTTATTTGTAATACTCTGTGAGTATGCTGGGAACTGGCTTTGGACATACGTTACCCTTTGCTGTGTCCCGCAGAACTTGACAATGACAGTGTAGGTGATCTGTACGGAGGAAGGCATGCACGCTTTTGTAAATGCTTTTCCTCACCGAGTTTATACAGTTTAATGGGAATAAAGCCATTCATGTGTGAGTGTTGTTTCTGTATAAATCTTGGCATGCAGACCGTTGTGGCTGTGTTTCTAGCTGCTGCTACCTTTTGCTTTCCACTGTATTGGTCTCGAGTAGAACATTTGACTGAAAACTTTCAGCTGCTGCTGCAAGACTTTACCCTGGTAACTGTTTCTACTTAGAGCTGCTGACAACTCATGAAAGCATTTGAAAAACATTTTGCTTACAGGAACAATTCTGCTGACATATTTTTCTTCCTATCTTTTTATTACAAGTAAAATTTGCATGAAAACAGGTCTCTGTTTATTAAGAGTTCACAATCCTCAGTTTGACAGCGTAATTAGAGCGGTGTTCAACTTCCACAATGGAGCTAGAAGAAACTCACTTGATTTCTCTGTGAACCTGAAACTTCGGGCCCTGTTTAATGATCTTAAAACAAATTTGACTTAATCCATGCTTTGGAGTGTAACCAAGGCAAGATTCAAAATGAAGTGTGGTGGACAGTGGAAGGCTTTGTACGTGGCAAGGCAAAACTGAGAAGGCTGCTGTGAGAAAACCTTCCCTGCATCTCCCCTAGCCTAATGGAAAATGTCAGGTTGTGCCCAGTTCTAGTCTTAATGACTCTGAACCTAATCATCTCCATGGCCCTAATTGTGATGCCGTGGTAGGCTGAGATATTGGGTGAGGAATAAGCAGCAGGAGGAGATCAACTCTTGAGCAGCAAATGTCTCGTTATGTTCAAGTGATCGATATTAAAAATAAAGGGGAGGGAAAAAGCAGAAACACACTGCTAAAATACAATCCAGTGTAGCAGAATTTCCTTGCATTTTTATTTATTTATTTCTAATTCTGTGTGTGAAGCATGCAACTGCCTTGGCAGTGCAGCATTTCCATCATTCCTTCCTCCTCTACAGGCTTTTTTTGCAACAGTTTATCCAGTTGTTTGCCTGGGAATCAGCTGTGTGAGGCTGGGCTCTGGATTTCACAGCAGACCTGTGACCCTTCTCATTTTATGAAACAGCTATTTGATGGTGTACAACTGGCTTTCATCAGCTCTTTGCTGAAAGGATTTATGAATTCAGACATATATATTGTCTTCATCTGAATGGTTTCTCTATGTTACTACTCTTTTGAGGTCTGGGGGTACTCAGGAGTGGTTTTTACTCCTCTGGCCCAAATGAATAGTGGCTGGCTATAGTTTGTTTACTGCTCCAGTGATTTGGAAGCATTTATGTATAAAATTAAGAACAGAGTCCAGTTTCTTTAATTTAAAGTTTCTGTTGATGCGTTTTAAGGAATCACAGTTAGCTTTTATAGCTTCTGAATAATATTCTGGATTTTCATTATCATCCTGTGTTTAACTTAAGCAGTACTGAAACCAAACAGATATTTTCTAAGTTTTATTTTTGCTTAGAGGGTTTTTATGAGACGATGATTCAGATTGAGTAAGTCAAGTGCTTTGAAATTAATAATAATACTTTTACAACAGCACTAATGTACACTCTAAAATATGTAGATTCTAAAAAATAGTCATATTTCATTTTCTTGAATGGTATCAAATATTCAGTACAGTAAACACATTAAATATTTATGGCTCTGTCTGTAGATGGTGTGGTAGGGTTTTTTTAAGCAATATTCTAGAATATCTTTCCTTTCCACTCTTGTTGCATTTTTATTTAAAGAATCAGCTTTTGTAACTTATACAGAACACTGGCTGTACTTGCTTTGCAGTAAATCAGCCAAGTGGAATCTGGCCCACCAAAACAAGTCATTCACCATACAGTTTGTTCCCTGCTTTCCCAGGACTTGCATGAGCTGCTGGCCAGATGAGTTGTACTGGCCAGCAACTCCCTTCTGCTCCTTTCTATATGGTCGCCATAGCCCTTTTCTAAATTACCTTCTTACACGATGGGGTTTGCTGTCGGTTCTGATCAAGTGGTGCATGTGCTGATCATCAGATCACAGAGGACTGAAATGTGTGTGCCGTCATTCCAGAGCAAACTGTCCTGGCCGTCTTGGTCAAAAAGGCTCTCGGCTTGAAGAAACAAATCTGCATGCATCGTAGCTCTGATGGTAACTCCATAAGAAAAATATCTCTGTATATAGGTGTTACCGTTATGGAAGTTGTTTGATCTACACATGGAATAACCTGTTTCCGTTCCATTGTGGGCTGGTAGACTATTAGTCCTCTGTGACCTGTACTGTTGGACCATTCTGAGAGGGCCAACGGTTAGAATTCACCCCTTTCTTGTTCTTGGTATCTCAAAGAAATGTGGATGTCAAAGTCCAGAAAATGCTGTATAAATGTTGATTTTATTACGAAGAAATATTTTTGTTTGAAAGGAAAAAAAGTCTTTGAAAAGAATAATGTATTAAAAAAAATTTGTTAATTGATACTTCCAGGCACAGAAGGAGAAATTAGATCAGAGAGCATTCAAAAGCAATTTTACATTTACATTTTCTGCTATCTGTATCAGTCCATTTTGGGACAATGAAAAGAAATTTTCCTAGGCTAGTTTTTGGCAGTATATATTAAGATGGAGTATGGCTTCATTAAATAATAGACCTATAAATGAACTGGAATGCTTTTAACAGCTCTGTAATATATAAAGTATGCCTCGGTGATAGATATAGTTTGTAACTTGGTTTACTAGCTGTAAATGAGATTAATAGAGCTCTAGAAATAATATTAGTTGCTTCTAGAGATGAAAGAGAATTCAAAAGATAATGACTACTTAAAGTTAAATTTCTTTGTACAGGAATACTACAGCAGACAGTGATTAACTGTGAAAGAGTCTTACTGTAATAAAAATTTGCAGAGCTATAATGTTTACAAAGACATTTTTAGTTGCAAGGTTATCTCTGTATGTCTGTTGGGAAAGTTCTGTAAGGATTGAGCGGGCAAATGGCTGTTACCCAGTGCCCTGCTGTTACCCTAAGGCACTCTTGGGGTGTTCTCAAGTAGTATGCTCTAATTGCCTCTTAGAAGTGAAGCAAGACCGCTAGCCTCATTTCTCATTCAAGGTTGTTTTTTGTTGTACTATCCTGGGCTAAAATCTTATTTGATAGCACTTACCAAAACTGTGCGGTGCTACTTGCGTAGTGTTTGGGATTCGCTGGCAGTTCCATTATTTTCTGTGGCAGTGGTCCCCATGAGTGTTAAAAAAAAGAAAAAAGGACACACACACAAAAAAAAAGGCAGTATTAAATACCTATATATCAGCTTCATCTCCCTGCAGCTCCATTTGTTTGATTAGTATTATGGTGGTGTGACAGGGCAATATATCAGACGTAATCGATCTGATTAGTATGGAGATGATACAAACACAGATTGTATTGATGTTTAATAGTATGAGCACCCAGGTTCTGTAAACATAGATGTTGCGTAGGCTATGTGAAAGGTCTCTATAGTGAAAAAAGCAAATGCAGCAGATTTTTGAGCTAAGTTATTTTTCTGCCAAATTTCACAGCAAGTTATGGATAGCTTGACTTTTCAGTGTTGGGGATGGCGGTCAGATGGGCTGGCACAAATTGTTTTAATTGTTTTTTGAAATACACAATTTTTTCCCCAAGGCAGATATGAATCTTAGTTTCTTAAGCTGCCTTATGTTGAGTCGATAACAACACTGTATTAAATATTGCAATAGTATTAGACATGAAAACAAACACTTTTTGTAATTCTGTTTTTGATAATAAGGTTATCTACTTCTATTATTAAAATCTTGATCTCTGCGGAATTAGACATGATGGAGAATTATCCCTTTTCTGTAACTTAACTTGAGAAGAGATGTAAATAAGTAACAGTAGAACATGTGTTTTTGTCTGATATTCAAGTGAACGGCTAGAAGGAAATTACCATGATTGAGGGAGCAGAGTACTGTATCACAGTTACACATGGAAGACAGTACTTGAGTCAAGTTTCCCCCATTTCAGAAACGATCGTTATGCTGTGTCTGTTTCAGCGTAGGCCCCCTGATTGCTTAAGGTATGTCTTGAGAAGTTCTCCAGGGCCTTGCAAGAGGTTGGGTGTAAGTGCTCGGCCATGCCGCTGCCTTCGCCGGGAGGGTTACAGGAGCTGAGCTGTGACTCTGGGCAGGGTGAGCTGCTGCTGGACTTCCCGAGGGATGCTGGGTTGTGGGGCTCAGCGTCATCCTGACTACTTGGCAGCCTTCTGGAGGAGGCACTTCATGTAAAGCACTTAAGGCAACAAATAAAGAAGTTTCTAAAAGACAAAGTTGCATCTTTTAAAGCAAAACTCAGCGTGTCAACCAATTGCTTTCTTGGTTGAAGTCCTGAACTTGTCGCAGCTAACAAACTTCTGGCAGTGGCTTCGTCCAGTGGCTCTCCTGCTCCCCAGCTGCGAGAGCAGAGCTGGCGCCAGCAACCTGCTGTCGGCATTCTGTGCGCCGAAAGGCTTGCTCCACTGCTTGCAGACTTGGACACTTCACAGAAATTGCCGAGAATGATTTCTGAAAGTAGCTCATTGTCTACTGTACAGAGTCTGTTTTGCTTGTGTCATGGTATCACCAACAAATGGATAACGCAAACAAGTGATGTGGACTAAAACTTCACCCTTAAAATGCGACAGTGAAGAGGAGGGGTATGGGGAAGAGGCGGCAGGTCACAAGCTGTAGAACTGGCTGTAGAACCTGGATTAGGTTTCCTAAATTAACAGTTATGTTAGATAACTGTTAGATAAGACAGGGGGGAAGGGGGAAAGATGGTTAAGTCCCACACTTCAGACCTTTGTGAATGTAAAATGGTTTCAAATTAAATAAGCTTGCTTTCTAATGGCTGGTCTCTCTGTGTTTGAGGTCAAGACGAGGAGCTGCTTAATTGTGAATTTCACTCTTTTTATAGGCAAAGAAATGTGTTGTGTGGTAGAGCAAAAAGGAATAGCTGTTACAATTTTCAGAGTATTATGTTCAGACTGAATTTGCTTGTTTAATTTGATCGGTTAAACAGAAAAGCATTCTTCCGTGTCTGCTTGGTATAGTTCAGTTATACAAGAACTGAAGTACTGTTGGGAATTTTCCTTTTCTAATATGAAACATTTTGGATCAGATCACAGCCTAATTTGTGCCAGCCGTCTGGTATCAAATTCAATTTGTGAGGGAGGAGAAGAGGTTGATTTACCCACCTGCCTTAATATCATGGAATATATTTCATAAAATATGGAAAAATATGCACTGCTTCGCACCTGTTTACACATGCTGTAACTGCTGATTGTAGATATTGCTGGGAATTAACAACATGACAGTACTGAATTTTCAATTCCATAGCAAAAGTATGAAACAATGTGTATGTGTGCAAAGGAGTTTTGTCCTTCATATGAACAGAAAATATTTTACTTCTAAAACCTATACCCTGGTTAGAAGAGTCTGTTCCTTCGACAACTGTTTCCTTTCTTTTCCCTTATGGAAGGAAAATACATTTCAAGATGGTCTGGTTGGTCGCGTGCCTGCACGGAGTTCCTGATATTGATGCGACTCAGTGCTGTATTGCTCAGATGTCTACTGCAGTTCTTACGTGTTGTTTTGAGATCCCTTCTTTACTAGCAAACTTTGGAAATTGGTATTTCCAGTATCTAGTATTCACTTCAGTTACATTTGCGATGGTTTCCTTTTTAAAATATTATTTATAGCATGTCAAAAGAAAGATTCGAAAGGGGACTTTGAAAATCTAGATTGGGCTTTTGTTTTCTGCATTCATTATAGACTGGAGTCCAGGCTCAGCTTTCAAAATTGTTGCTTGTTTGCATTTAGATTTTCTAATCTCTGAACTCTTCAGTGGTACGAGTAGTTACTGCGATGGTGTCCTTGTCTTCTTTGGAAATCAGCTGTGTGATTAGTGAACACCACCTATTGAAATTTAAACATTTGTGTACAGCCATAGTTGCAAGACTTTTCTCAAATTTGTCTTTAGTAATCTTCTTCAAAGACAGTGGGATAGTGTTGGGTTTTGTAATGTCATATGCTTGAAGGAGAGTGGGATATGGTTGTGATCTGCGTACTAGTTCAGTATTTATTAGTATGTGAAATGCTAGTTAAGCAGCTTATGTCCCAGTTCACGTATGATGCTGTGTCATTTTTGCAAGTGCATTTTTCCTGTTTTCTCCACTTAAAGCAACTTTTTAAAGCTTAGTTGTAGATTGTTCAGGAAGGCCGTTACATTATTAAAAGTCAATTTTTTGAAAAAATCTGCCTCCAGAAATCAATGCTGTAACACTTGCAGTTTCCCAAACGCTTTATTTAAAGAAGTGGTTACAATAGAGAAAGTAAAAATGAAACTGGGAAAGATTGTGGAAAAACTAAATGTTGAATTCTGTGGGTGAGAAATAAGTGCTTTTCATGTGGCTCGTGGGTATAGGTAAGTAAAGCTGTCTTTTAAATTTCACAGTATCCTGAATGTTTTTAAAGGACTTCTCCTGTACCGTGCTGTACCGTCTTGCAGTGGAGGTCTCTCTTGGCTGTGCTTTAATGGCTCTTCAACAGCGTCGTGTTGGTTTTAGTGTTGGAAGTTGGAAGAGACTTGTAGTGACCCTGTCCAGAAAGCCATGTCAGCGAGTGTCCAACGTCCTGAGTAGTCTCTGGACCAAAGAGATTTTGTTCGTGCATTTGAAGCTGAAGATGTGCTCAGATGCCCTGGCAGTGATAAGTAACTCATGAGTCTGACTCCAGGTTTTTTCACAGATCTCAGTAAATTGTTGTAAAACTGAGTGTGTGTCTGAGTGCGTTTCCAATTTAGTAATCTTTCTAGCATTTGGCTGAGTGTTAAGACTGCATCCATGCTTCTTGCATACTCTTTTTTGTCTGACTAAATGCTAGACTTGTGGTGCTGGAAGTGTGTAATTGTTCAGCACTTACTTCCTCCTCCTTTCTTTAATTTGAGGATTTGTTTTGACAGCTAAAATTCTGGTGGTTTTCTGGTTTTCTGCTGCAGTAGAACCTACGAACAGATGTCGTAGCAGAATGTTTGTGTCCCCTTTTAAATAGTGAAAATTCAGTTTCTCCATTAACTCACAGTTTTCCCACCGAGATATTGTAAATTTTTTTAGACGGTTGTGTATCATCCCATATGACAAACTTTGGTATTGTGGTTTAACGGCTTACTTAAAGCTAAAGTACTTGATATAGTTTTATTTGCTGAACAATTATTTTAATTATTAAAAAGATAGTTTTGGTGAGTGTTCTAATGCATATTTTGTGTGTCTCTGATAGATTTTTCTGGACTTGGTATGTCTTTGATTTACAGCAGATTTTTATCCTGTGTAAAGAACTAATACTTTCCATACTTGAAATATTGGGTGCACCTCGTTTGTTATAGGACTGTCACAGTTTTTGTTGTCTCAGTAGCTTCCAAACTAACACTTCCTTTCCATGCTTGCTTTTAAATAATTCTGCTTGACCCTGTTCATGTGTTAAAATGAAGATCTGAGCATAGGATAACTTTTCTGCAGGTTTTTTGCTGGCTCTATTAACCAGTTTCTCACGCTGCCAGCTCCTTTCTAGCTGAAACTTACACTAGTGTGCAAATTTATGATGTAAAATAAAGTTGGGATGTTCTTCCTGGGATGAGTGTTGGTTAGATAACGTATTTTGCAGGAGCCAGTGTAGTGATTAGGCTTTATTTAGCTATTTAGGTTTTTTAAAAATCAAATTCCTAAAAGCTCTAAGTTTAAAAAAAAAAAAAAAAAAGGGATTCTGTTAATTCTTTATGGGCTGCCTTAAATGGTTTGTTGTGATTCTAGCTTACAGGGCAGGTGCTGGCAGGTTGTTTAATGAGCTCTCTTGCTGCTGCTGGGCTGTTGGCCGAGTGCTGCTGCTGCTTGCCGGGCTGCACAGATGCAAGGGCTCGGCCGGCATGGGTGGGGAGGCTCCCCTGTTTTTTCTGACTTCCCCTGTTCGCCTTCCTCTATGCTTCAGAGAGGAAAAGGGGGACTGGGGGGAGAGGGATTTGGGGAAGACCTCTTGTGATGACATGTGGTTTATATTCTCGTGTGGTCTTCCAAGAGGCTCTGGAAGCATTAAGTGCATCTCATTGTTACTGGCAGTAAAGGGCAGAGAAATCATTCTTAATGGTGCAGGATGCAAGGTCCTTCACATGGGTCGGGGCAATCCCATGCACAAATACAGGCTGGGTGGAGAATGGATTGAGAGCAGCCCTGAGGAGAGGGACTTCGGGAGTGCTGGTGGATGAGAAGCTCAACATGAGCCATCAATGTGCGCTTGCAGCCTGTAAAGCCAACCACATCCTGGGCTGCATCAAAAGAAGTATGGCCAGCAGGTCAAGGGAGGTGATTCTGCCCCTCTGCTCTGGTGAGACCCCACCTGGAGTATTGTGTCCATCTCTGAGGCCCCCAACATAAGAAGGACATGGACCTGTTGGAGCAAGTCCAGAGGAGGGCCAAGAAGATGCTATCAGAGTGTTAGAGCACCTCTGCTATGAAGACAGGCTGAGAGTTGTTCACATGGAGAAGAGAAGGCTCTCAGAAGACCTCACAGCAGCCTTCTAGTACTTAAAGGGGGCCTACAAGAAAGCTGGAGAGGGACTTTTTACAAGGGCATATAGTGATAGGACAAAGGGTAATGGTTTCAAACTGGAAGAGATGAGATTTAGGTTAGATCTCAGGAAGAAACTTTCCACGGTGAGGCACTGGAACAGGTTGCCCAGTGAAGTTGTGGAGGTCCCATCCCTGGAAGTGTTCAAGGCCAGGTTGGATGGGTCTGTGAGCAACAAGGTCTAGTGGGAGGTGTCCCTGCCCATGGAAGGAGGCTTGGAACTAGATGATCTTTAAGGTCCCTTCCAAACTAAACCATTCTATGATAAATCCTACAAACTGGGCTTTCGTTATTTTATTTGGCTTGGGTTGCTAGTTTTGGGGGAAGTTTTTTGGGTTTTTTTGGTTTTTTGGTTTTTTGTAAATCTGAGGCCAAACATGCATCTTGTATTTAGTATATAAACTGTTACTATGAAAAGTTTTGGAGTTTGTATCTAAAGGTGCACTTGTTTAGTTTTTTAAGTTTCAGTGAAAGGCAAAATAAACTATTTGGATTTTGGTTTCTCTTCTGAAAAGTGATGATTTTTAGGACCCCATTAACTTTTTTAACAGAATTCTCACAATCCACTTAGCAAAAAAAAAATCTCACCTCATTATTGCAGGTTCGGTATTTTTTTTCTATAGAAACAGCAGGTGACAGATCTTTTTTTAAAAAAACAAATCAACTACCTCTTCCTAATTTCTCAGATCTCCAGTGAGTTCTGAAGGAACAACTTTCTGAAGCCCTTGAAATCAGTAACCTGTGACGGAACAGAAATCTGTAGCTTTACCTAAGCAATACAGCCTGGGAGTATGTTAATTGATTGAGAAGTGGAATTATACTCGCTCAGAATATATAAGCAGAACTTCCTTACATACTGAAGTGTTTCATCTGCATTACAATACATAGTGTGTTTTTCAACAATTCTGAAGTGACAGAAGGCTGTTAGAACACCAGTGTGGTTTTTTCATTTGACAGTTTAATACATCTCAGGTGTTTTGTGTGATTTCTCAGGTGCATCTCAGCTGTGTCCTTAGTCTCTGTCTAGAACTGAAAATAACAAATGCTTTGGCCAATGTTTTTTCTTGATAAATTATAATAAAGTTTTTCAAAGAGTATCTAGGTAATTTTAAGGATTTCTACAATGAGAGTGCTATTTATCTAAATAACCAGTATTATCCATCAGGACAATTTATTTTATAAGACTTTTTAGCTCATTGCAGTGAGTGCGATAAGAAGCATTGAAAACCAGCTTCTCCGAAGTTTGCAGGTGCCTGCTGTTTTCTAGGGAGCAGCTGATCTACAGTTACATTCACAAGCTAGGAGTTGTTCCTGAATAGTTCATCTTGGTTTTTTAACTTCTGCAGTCGCATAGTGTAAGTAATACACTATAGCCTGTCATTGACTTGGGCAGTAGCACGTAAAGCAGAGAGCTACTACTTGGGGGGGAGGGAGGAAATCTGTTAAGGTGTCAACATCTGACATATTGCACAGAAGAAAGCCTGGGAGTTTTAAAGGATAGAGAGATGGGCCTTGGGTCCTTTGTGACATGTGTTTCCTGTATGGATCTTCATCTCTTCCTCGTCCTTCTCTTGGAGTTGAGAATGATTATGTAGGACTTCTGAAAGGACTATTGTACAGGAACCGTCAGCAGACAAAACCGTGCGGTTGTGCTCAGGGTATTTTCTAACATAGGTTGTTTCTGGCGTGCTGTTTATCATCAGTCTGAACCTGAGTATGAATTTCATCTGTCTCTGATTGCCTTTGGCCAAGATGATTTGAATTTTGGGGACACTATTCTTAGAAGCAGTAATGTTCCTTCTTGGGGCGAAAGGGTTGAGGAAATGTGTAGTGTTTTCTCTGGGTTTTTATTTTTAAATACGCATTCTAGATGTGTCTGTATTAAACATGGAAGAAGTTACTTAAGTATGTTTTATGGCAGCTATATTTGTATTAGGCATAACTTTTGACAGCGTTGTCCATCTAAAGGATTTTTAGTATCCGAATGTGTCTAGGAAATATTTCTGTATTCCAGATTTGTGAAGTGGAATTATTCTTAATTTTTTTAGGTTATATGTTGGATGATTATCGTTATAAAGGCACTTTGTATCTGCTTCTGTATATGCTCAGCTGCTGCAAGCATGTGAAAAAAAAAGGTTAAGAATTTAGCTTTCTATAGAACAAGAGATTACTTAGCTTATTTTCTGAAAAATGCATTGAGTTTTTATTATATTTTTAGAGTATTCAAATCTAATTTAAAAAGAGTTATGTTTGGTTTTTTCTGTATTTTTCTGATACTGCTTCTTTACCCTTCTGTGGAACACTGTTATTTTCAGTTGTCTTAATTGCTTCTCAAGAGACAGGACTTTTTTCTTCATTCCTAAGGAGACTCAGAGAAGGTGTTGTCCCATGGCACAGGGAGACTGGAAAGCACAAAAGTAGTCAATTAATTGCAAAGTTATGCTGTCTTTTGGATGCAAGCTGACAAAAGCAGAGAAAAATCAAAAGGTATTGCTGACACTCTGCTCACAGTTCTGTTTTGCTTTACTTATTTTGCATGCTTACTGTTACGGAGAGTGGTGCAACATCACTTGCTGTTTGAAGTTCAGATGTAACATGAAAAGCAAAGATAGAAAGCCTTAACTTAGAATTTTCTTGCTTTTTTTTTTTGTCAGCTAATGCTTCACCTTTAATGCTAAATATTTGTTTTGGCTGCCATTTTGTCTGTCAATTTGTATACATGTGCTTTCAATGAAAAATACTTTATGGCAGTCATTATTTAGCTAATACCTTAGTATATATAAAGAAATGTTTGCAAACCAGATGAGATAAACAATTTCTTTGTCATTAATTCTGTATTAGTGCATTTTTTAAAAGAACTGTCAGATTGCCTTTCTTCAGGAAAATAAATTCTTCTGCTGGAAGTGCATAAGAATTTTTAGGCATTTGCATTGAAGGCAAAATGATTAATCAATGCAGGTTGTCCTTAATAGCATAATGCTAGACATAGGAAGTAAATAAATTGGGGGAAATGGGAAAAAATGGGAACTTTAGTAGTCATGGAAGACTTGTGTATTAAATAAGCACCTTCTTGCTGAGTGGTTTTGTGTCATTTTTCTTACTGCACTGGGCCAGCTGCAGTACTCGCTGCTGGTGTGGGAGTGAAGCAGGAATAAAGGGAATAGCTCCAGCTATGGTAAAAGGTAAGAGACCATTTGGGGCAAGCTCACTGATACCGGATTTTTTTTGTTTGTTTACTGATTTTCTTGCTCACTTCATCATGCCTCTCAGTTTGAAACAACACAGTTATACATGAGCTTTCTTTCAGGCTCGCTAATTTGGGAAATAAATTTGGTGAAGGTGCAGCAGCAGGGACCTGCTCCACTTTGCGTGGAGACTTGCAGTTCTTGTTTGCTCAGGGCAGGGTGTTGGTCCCCACCATTCCTGGTCCTTTGTGACCATCACCTGAGCTGGCTGGGTTAGAGGAGGATGAGCAAACTTGCCTCTGCCACAGCCCCATCTTCTTTTGCAGTGTGGACCTGCCCTCAGTGTCCCCATGAGAAAGAAGCTAATACTTAGTAATTTTTCCTCGGGGATGTTTTTCTTAGATGAATGATCTGTTTGCTGCCTCAGAATTCAGCTGTTATGAGCTACCAAAGGATAAAATAATTGTTCTGTACCTTGTGTGATTTCTGCAAAAAAGACAATATGGCGCAGTGCTCATACCCCACTGAGACCCCATTACATCTTTAATTTCTAGAGTACTGGGAGTTTATTAGCCTCCAAACTCACCTTGAAGCTTGAATGGTTTTGTTCTTTCAATCTTCTGCATAATCACCAGGGATTATGCTGAGTTATGGTTGCAGATGCTCACATAGCCTCCTTGCTTTTTTTCCCCCCAAGCCTCATCAATGGCATCTATTTAATATCATTGTGATTTGAGGTGCAGAAGAAATGTGAGGGAAGACAGTGGGTGCTGTCAGTGATGGGTAAGGGTGGGGTAAGTAGCGGCTCTTAAGGTGAATATAGAGAAATTTGTTTTCACATTGGCCCTGAGATAAGATTAAATGCATTTGTGGCCCTAGTGGTGCCATTAGTCCTTTCTGCCCTTGATGGGCTTCAAATTCATGTTGGAGCTCAAGGCCGCGTGCACTTGGAGGAGTGTTTGTGGCACCCGGATGCTATACATGCCCTCGTACGGCATCGGTGAGCGGCACTAACACACAGCTCCGCTTCGCTTCCTGGGCAGCCAGCAAGGGTCTGGTCTCCCCTCCAGAGAGTCACCTGCCAATGGGCTTTTACTTCTCTCCATGTCCATGAGACAAGCTTTATATGGGAATGGACTAGGCTGTGCTGCACTGTTACCATGAATTACACTGACCTTTCTGCTAGTGTGGGGTTGGTAGCACCCCACCGAGCTGCCGCTCCTAGCAGTTTTAACCATGTTTGATGTAGAGGTTAGGACAATTGCTCAAATTAAAGGTCAAATTCTGCAGGACCTGGGCCCTAGACTGTTCCTCATTGGACTTACATAGAAATTTTTGGTTATATGAAGTTTTCAGATCTAAATATTTTGAAATATTTAAATGTTTGCTGCAGATACTTGAACTTGTGGATCAGGAATGAAAATAGATTACCTGGACTGCAATTCAGTACTTGTTTGCAGTTGAGCTTAATATCAGTCCCTCTCTTGAGATTTGAAAAAATGATAAAGAGCTCGTAACAGTTTCTTAACAAGTGAAATGTACCAGGCAAGCATGGAGAGAGTGAGATAGATTAAAGGGATAGAAGGAAAAAGGAAGTAAAGAATGGTTAATTCAAGTCTTATCTTGTCTGTTCCGAAGTGCTTGTTCCAGCATTGCCATATTGTCTGTGATTGCTCCTTGTCTCAGCCCTGTGGGTTAAAGTTACTCTCTTGCCATAATGCAGATGAAAAGATAATCGGAAAATGTTTTACGAAAATCTGTTTTAATTGAGCAGCAAATGCTCAAACAAGACATTACAGCTGGTCATGCTTTGTATCCTGACCAATTGTGAAATTCCCAGTGACAGTGGGACTGTGCAATTATCTGGTCTATATGTTCTGGCAATTTTAGCTGTACATGTTTTAGGAAAAGGTGTTTTAGGAAAAGGCATTTTTTAACATACCTATTCAGTTAGGTGTTTTGTTTTCTTTAGCTGTGTACCTTAAAAGCAACAAAACAGCAAAAACTCTGCTCCAGGGTACAGTACAAGTTTAATCATAAGCTGTGAGTTGTAACACAACATAGTTGTGAGCTGTAATACAACATTTCCATAGTGTAGCAGGTAGTGTCAAAATACAAAGGTATTTATGCTGAAGAGTGTTCTTCTAAGGTGCTTTAAAAGGGCAGTTAAGTGGTCTGAAGTAGCTTACCATTAACAGGTGTCAGATTGTATGGGGATTTAGCCAAGCACTAAGTATTTCCTGTAACTTTCATGTCACACAGTTCCATCAGGCTTTTTATTCTTCTTCCTGTTCTGGTTATACTCTGAGTTCACGTAGGCTATGTAAACTTGTATATGTGCGGGTTTTATATCACTTAAGGCTTGAAATTGGCTGAAAACCTGGAATTAGATATTAAGAATTTAGCTGTAGAGGTCATTTAATAATTATGGGGTTTTCCTGTAGTTTTGTTGCTACTGATGCATACTGTGCAGCCTTTTAAATTGCCTCTCTCAAAGCTTTGTAAAAGTCAGATATGAAAGAATTAAAAATTCATTTGAGGTTATGGTTGTGAATTTGACCGATTCAAGGTTGAGCAGTCGGTTCATAAATATTCTTGGGTAGCCTGACCTGTGGCTTCCCCAGGGTCGCTTGTGCCCTCTTCTGGGCATCCAGTGTTGGTATCATAAAGTACATGAAGATTGCCTTCAATCAAAAGGTTGAGTAAAATTCAGTGGTGGAAAAGCAAAGCAGGCCAAAAATTGGCAGAGAACCTGAAGTACTGGCTAATCCAAAAACCTTACTATTTGCACTTTTTTTTTTTTAAGTGGAAAACACATTATTTCTAGATGGTAATGTAGCAAATATTCCACTATAGGAAGCTACAGGACTGGTTTGGTTTTGTTCTGAAGATGCAGGACACTGGGAAAATAAATTCATATGCTTCCTATATCTTATATATATCTTCCTATTTCGCCAGCAAGAAGCCTGGATTTGGAGGGTTAGCTCCAGAAGCATAAGTGTTGCAGACTTTAATTTAGATGGGGGAAGAAAATCAGAATCTTGCAGAAATTCACAAGTAAACCCCAGCTGGCCTTGCAACACTTCTAATCTGTGGATTTGCAACAGAAGGTGTCAAATGGTAGTATGTGTGCATTGAATTGTATATATTGAATTGGATGCAAAGTGCTTAATTTGTAGACTAAAATGAAAATATTTTAGTTAAAATAATGCATATTAAAAAGCCCTTAATGGTTAGAGGTATGTGGCAAAGGTGCAAAACTCAAAATCTTCAGGGCTAATAGTTTTCTGAAAAAAGGTTTTTTTGCAGTTGCTTCTCCAAAAGCAAGTATCTGTTCTAAAGTATCTCGCAGATTTCAAAATAGCCCTGTAAAAACTACTGCATTTTTTTTCCACTCTGTGGAGGTCAGGATGTAACCAGTAACACTAGTGCTACTCAGGAGGCTGACAGAACTGCAGCTGTGGCACAGACCTGGCTCTCTGCTGGTGTGTCCGATTTAGAGGTGAGACTTCCCTTCTTCCTTCTTTCTTCCACCAATCCACACACGTGCTGATAAAAATAAAATAAATTGTTGTGTAGGTTGAACTACACTGGAGAGGGAGAAGGGTGTTTTTTGAGTAAGCCATCAGTCCTTGTCTTAAATGATTTGGGCTAAGTTTCCAGCTCTGCCACAGAATGTGTGCTGCCACAGACTTTTGCGTGCATGTCAGCAAGATGCCTCGTCTGTCCCAGTCTGTCGCTCCAGTATAAACTGCATGTGTAGTAAACGCTGGAAGAACACTGGTAGTGACTGGCTTGCCTTTTAATGCTAGCTTTTTTGGAGTAGGCATCAATTTAGAACCTATACCTAGGGCACAATGGCCTTCTGATCTCCTGGAGTCTTTTTAGGCTGCTGTGGAGCAAATGTCTGGCAAGTGGCAGGGTCAGCTCTTTTCACTGAGTTTTGGAACAATCTTTATAGTATCCAGGACTATCTGACTGCACCCTAAATGCTTTATGGCCAAGGTACGTATCTAAGGATAAGTAGGATTTTAACAGATCTGCAGTGATCAGTCAAAATGTGAAATGCCAGAAGGTGAAAATCCAACCTCTGTGCTGGTGCTGACAGTTGTTCTTCCTGCTGCTCACAGATATTTACATTTTTATGCTGGTGTTCCATGCCGTTCTGTTAAGATATGCATAGTTTTTTTCTTTCATTACTGGAAGTTCATTATTTTCTGGTCTGAACTCACCTACTGACAATTGCTAGATGTGGTGATCATTGAAATGTTCCTCTGAAAAGCCAATATTTCTGTGATCTCCTTATTGTAACAATGATCTCAGTTGAGAAAATTACTGGAGGCATATTGCTGTTGAGGTATTAGCTCTTGGGTCTAGCTGGTGATCCAGGGGGAAGACCATCTTGGAAAGCACTGCAGAGACTGAACTGCAGGATGTTGTAGAGCTTATTTTCCCTGGAAAGGATTTCCAAGGCGAACTGTTCTTAACAGCCACACTGGGCAGCTGTTACGTGAGCACCTCTTCCTTCTAGAGCCTGTTCTTGTCCTTTGGATTGGTCCTTTGAATTTACTTCCACTTCCCTTCTTGTAGCTCTTTCTGACATTGTTTTGATAGACATATTAATGGCATCTCTTGCATGTAAAAAATTTGTTTTGTTTTATATGGCTTCTGAGTGTTTGATCTCAATCTTCCAGTTGTTTTAACAGTGTGTCTCTAGCAAACACAGTAACCACAGCTATAATGTATCCTTGCATTAGTCACTCCTATCAAAGGCTTGATCCAGTGTGATTTAATGTAAGAAATTATTCTGTTAGATTAAATGCAAAAATCTGTTTTTTCTTTTCCCCTTCTTTTGTTTCTTTTTCTCCCCTCCCACTGTACATTGTATAGGCTTTTTATTTACTCTGCCAGATTGACAAGATTATAAATGAGAGCTGCATGTGGAAGCCTCTAATTTTTCATAAGTAAATGAATTAATTTATCATAGCTGTTGTGTTTTATTGCTGTCTCCATGCCAGACTGGCCAGCTTCTTTATTCCCCCTTTTACCTTCTAAATACTGAATCCATGTCATTGTGTTTGACAGCTTTCTGATTCCCCTGTCAGAAGCAATTTGGTGCTAATCACATTTTCTTTGCTTAGTGTCAATGATACAGGCCATGCATAATATTCCTGTATGTCCACTTATTTACTTGAAACACAGCTGAAATGTCTTGGGCATTAATCTGATGGAGCTACTACATTGAAATGCAAAAATGATGCTTGAGTAGTAAGATAATGTGGTGTGGCAGATGTGCAGTAGATAACATTGAGGCTAAACTACTGATCTTTACCAAGCTCTAATGCATTTTATTTGTTGGTTTTGCAAACCTTTTCATAAAAAAAGATTGTAATCAGTTCTGGTTCATTACAATGGTGTCATTTATAATTTAGTTCCTTCTCTGTGATCAAAATACGTGAAAGTACTGCTATCCACCCCCTCCCCCATTTTTAAACACAGGCTATATATTTTTTTGAAGTTGTGGGACGCTTTTTATATATGGCTGCTTTTAACGGGAGAATTCATGTGCTTGAATTACTTATGGTTTGTAATTTTTTGACTTATAGGTTTTTCTTTCATACTTCTTTGCAGTTTTCAAAGCTCCTAAGTGAGTCCTGAATATTTAAAATTTCTGTAAGTTCCAGTAGTCTCTGTTATGAAAAGCTGAAGCGTGCTGTAGGTGTTCATCTCTTAATTCCTACAAAGGTTCATTTGCAACACTTTTGCCTAAACTGTATTGAAACTATATTTTGTAGTATGTGTTTTTTCCAGTACCTGTTAATGCTTTTTTGTGTTTTGAACTCCCTTCTCTTTCAACAAAGAAAAATGAATGTTTCTAGAGGATGTGAAGACCTTGAAACTTAAATCCCTATAGTGCATATCAAGAATTTGGTCATGTGTTTTTGTTAGTATTTGCCTACTGAATTATGCATTTTCTTTGGTTTCCGCATCTTTTTGTCTGCTCTGAAACACTGCTATCTAGTCTTCCACTACTTTATAGAAACAGTGATGATGGCTTACAAAAGACCCGACTACTCTGTAGGTTGTTGAAATATATTCCTTTTTTGTAAGA
Source organism: Chionis minor (assembly GCA_013398295.1). Taxonomy (NCBI): domain Eukaryota; kingdom Metazoa; phylum Chordata; class Aves; order Charadriiformes; family Chionidae; genus Chionis; species Chionis minor. Next base: position 359,200 of record VZSF01000015.1, on the reverse strand, counting down.
GTGCATTTAAGTGGGAGATTTGGAAAGGGATGAATGTTGATCTGTCATAAAATGGATGAATTTTGAGAAACATGTATTTTATGAAAAAATCAGACTATTGTATACTTGTCAGCCACATAGACAATTAAGGATGGGGGTTTTTCTAACATCACCTTTTACATATGAGCCTTGAAGCTGAATGTCTTTATTTTAGAGTATATACTGGTTTTAGGAGTAAGAGCTTCTGCAGCATGAATCAGCAGTTCTAAAACTTCCCATATCTTGGTATGGGAATTCTGTTCCCACGAAAACAAAGAAATCCCAAGCTGGAAACATGCTTTATTGAGAGCACATCGATTCTTCTTAATGGTATTTGCTTGTCTCTGTAGACATTGACTATATGCGCTCCCGATAAAGCATGTCAGCAAGTAATAAAAGTGTGAGTAATTACTTGGTGGGGTTTCTAACGATGTTATTTCTTACAACAGCACAGTTCTGTGTATTCCTTGAGAGCTCAGTGTTCTTGAAAACTGAAGGTTTGCCTGAAACCCTGAATGAAGACTTCTAATTTCAAATGCTTTTCTGTTTATGTGGAATCTGTTCACTTGCGCTTGAAACAAGCTGGATCGTGAAGTTGAAGTTCTTTTTCCTTTTAAAAAGAACAGGTTAAAATTCCTTACTGCTCGCACTTGAATTATTGATGAAAAATGTTGGTAAGGAAAAAAAGATAATGACATGGTCATAGTCGTAACCCGGGACTTTAGGGAAAGTAGGCTTAACTCCAGGTTTGTCATGGATATCCTGTATTATCTTGGATAAATCGGCTTTATTGAGCCTTTGTGTCCATTTATGAAGTACAAATGATAGTTCTGCCATACTTTACAAGTGTTCCTTAAGGATATATATACACACGCACAAAGTACACTTTTTGTACTTGGTTATTTTTGTGGCCTTTCATTGTCAGTGTAATAGATAATATGCTGCTAGCAACAAATACACTTAACAAAACCAATGCAGTTTGTCTGCTGGAGATGTAGAATTCAGGTACTTTTTTTTCTTAAAATTAAGAAATTGGACTATAGTTGTTCTGTATTGTTTTGTTTGTGGAAATAGAAAATGTTTAACTAACGACAAGATTATGTCATCCACTAAAAATATGGAGAAATTCTTCATATTCTTACACTTTGTAGAAGATTTAAAAAGAAAAGGTAAAAAAAAAAAAGTGTTCAATTAAAAAAATAATCAAATGCTTTGTAATCCCTGTTTACTAGCAGAGCTGCTAATTTTTAGTTCATGTTTCTTTTTAGGATACTTTAATAGTATTTGTATATGCTTTAAATTTCATAGATTATCAGTTTACCTTGTTGTTAAAGGCATCTGAATCTATATAATGATAGTGGAGCTAGAGCTGGGATTTTGTGGTACCCTAAAATCAGTTTACCTCATGATTACGGGGCAATTCATAATGCCACATAATATATTTGAATGGACATAAATTATTTAGGTTTTTTTACTTATATTTTGGGTTTGTTTTGGAAGATAATGAAAGAGTTCCAAAGTAAGATTCAAGTGAGTATATTCAACCCTTAGCCTCTGTGCTGAGACTCCCTGTGGTGATGATTAATTGATAATGTGAACATCTGTGAGGGAATAGTGGAAGTGCCAAACTTTTCAGAAAGGATATAACCATTTGGTAGGCTTCATGTTCGGAAGATGTGGAAGAAAGTACCCACAATGTGGATAAGTCTTTCTCCATTAGTGACTTAAATGATGTAGGTTGTGTTTTTTAACAATGCCTGAGGAAATATTAGTTGAGTGACTTACTGAATATTGGTGAGCCTATGATCTGGTTGTGTGTACAGTACATCTTAGGGCAATTCCTTTGGTGGTTTGGGGGAGGTTTATTGACTAATCAAGTTGGCCGACACATGTCCGAGATGAAGCAATGTAATGGTAGACTCCTGCAGGGAGCGGGAATCTGAATACAACGGTGATGTGCTGTGAATTTATGTGATTTCTGGTTATATAGTACTGATTTTGAGAATCTTGGATTGTGGATTTGTGAAAGAGAGAATACAAGTCATGTAGAAAATGTGTTTAGCACGCAGGATCTACCTTTCATTTGCCCATGTTCATCTAGGAATGAAATGACTGCTAGGGTGGAAAAGTGCTATTTGTATGCTTATAGCTAAAGTCTAGCTTGTTTGCTTGGTGTCCTCCCTCCTGTGTGAAATGGCAGGCTACTTTGACTGTTCCCACTAACAGGATCATGTACATCATCTGCGGCAGAGAGAAGCATGTAAAGGAGTTTTCATGGTACAGGGAACACCTGGGCAGGTAGTCGAGAGAACGTTCCAAGTGCCTGCTCTTCCATCTGCTGGCAGGCTCATGGCTGGCACTGGCCACGTTGGTACAGTTGAAACTGAAACATGCTCCTTGTATGCAAAAATGCTTTTTTTTTTCTTCTTCCCCCCTCTAAGTACCGTATTATGGCTTAAAAAGACCTTAAAAGAAACCATCTAGAGACTTGCTAAAATGACTGTTCATTTTTCAAAGCTTTTTGAAAATACCCGTATGGGGGGAAACTTTGTCAAGGCTGTCTTTCAGTAACATGTACTTACATACCTGGTATGAAATGAAAGTTGAAACAATATCTGTTTGGTGCTCTTGGATACAGAAACTTTCAAAAAGGGTTAGGTGCATAATCACATCAGCAGTTGCTGCCTCTTTTGTTCAATTTTAATGCAGCTGCTAATGGATTTGTTCATTTTTATTATTTTTTTACAAAACATCAGTTAATGTGAGAATTAATATCTGATAATGGGGACCAAGAAATCCTTGACTGTTAATGGTATTATGCGTGCTCCCTCTACCCCTTTATATTTGCATTCTAGTAGGATTGGAATATTTTAATGGCATAAAAAAAACTTCGGTAAAGAGATTGAGTGTGGGTAAACTCCCAGTGATACACTTTTGGATTGGGTCGCCAGTTGATTTCACTGTCAGCACAACAACTGTGTTGATTGCAGAAGGGAAAATTTGTTTTTGTAGCTAGTGGGGTTATGTCCTGAGATCCCATTTCCAAACTGGAGAGTGAACTGACTGAAGTCTAAGTGATTCAAAACTAAACAAAAAAATTTATTTAAAGTAGTTGGGTTTGAATTAAATATATTTCTACATTTATTTAAAAGAATCATTGATTTTCAGTGATTGATCACAACTAAAATGTTGATGTGCAATTAAGTGTCTTTACATTAAATTTAACAGTTTTTATGAAGAGGAAAATGCATTATATGCATATTTATGCAATGATACTTAGCATACATTTATTCAGAGTCTTAATTTTTACATTTAGCTTAGGAAATGCTGAGTGACAGTTCTTATTTATTAGAATATTAATTTCTTCTTCATGGCTTGTGTCAACCTAGTTTTAGTAATTGAAGTTCAATTAAAGCTGTAGAGAACTAAAATGAATTTTAGTTAAGAAAAAAATGGGATACGTTCTGGATGTGTATAGGGAAGGGTTTTGCATTTGAAGTCGATGTATTAAGCAGTTTGCAGATGACGCAAGATAGACTATGCAGCTGATAGAGTAGATGAGACCAGGAGGAGTCTTTCAGGGTCTTGGACCTAAGGGTGCTCAGCTCTTGCATTTAGTTTTTATTCAGAGGCTGGAAGAAAGTAGGATTTGTAAGTTTCCCTGCTTTTCAAGTTCTCAGCTGTTTTTCATTTTGAATAAACTTATTGTTGAATTGAATTGCCTAGATAAACTGAAATGAGAATACATTCTTTGCCAAGAAGTGGCAGCTACGGCTGTCAGGATCTCATCATTTTATCTCTTCAGGAAGCTCTAGCTCCATGTGGTTAGCTCGAGGCTTTCCCCTCTTCAATAGTTTGAGTTTCCTTAAAATGTTTCGCAGGAGCATGCTACTTGGGAGCAGTCCTATGGAGGGTGGGAATTGGCTGTGGAATCCTGCTACTTTTTTTAGTCTAATTTGCATTACCTTACAGGTCACACAGCAGCCTCTCTCCGTGCTGCCAAGTTGTTGTTTAAGAGTAGATCAGAAATGATTAGTATAAATTATTATAATTCTGGTGGAGTGGGGTGACATGTCCAAAGACTAAGAGCTCTGCTGGGTCAACAGAAGCTGTAGAGCTTCTTGATAAAGTCTGAGAGCATGGTAGGAAAGAAATAGCTAGCAGGGCTAGCAGAAGCCTAGTAATTATTGCGATGACTTTGGACTAGAGCCCAGGGAAGAGGATGGAGCTGCCTTTCTTGCCTCTTACCTGTACTAAAGCTCTGAAGGTCAAGAAGCCAAGGACTAACTAGTTATTAGTAGACTACTGACATAGGGGAAGGATCAACAGACTGGAAGCACAGCTCCACAAACTTCGTTTTCATTAAAAACTGTGTATTTTTCCTAGGTAACGTAGAGCATGTATAGGAGAAGGCAAAGAGCTAAACAGATTTTTAGCACAAACTTGGCCAGAAATGCTGTTTAGAACACACACCCCGTGTCACATATTTCATAATGTCTTTGTGTTTGATTTGAGTTAGGCTAACTTACTCAAAACTAATTCTAAATTCAAATGCAACTGTGAGGAAAAAACCCCAGTCTTTTATCTACCCACAAATGATGAATTACTTCTGTTTTGATATCCCATGCAATAGACACTTGACAGATTCACCTCTTCTTCTCAATGTCTCTGAAACTTCTGTGAACTTCTGTTATTTTCTCTTCCTCAGCTGTTCTGAAATCCCTGGGAATACCTGGAGGGTGCATTTCTCCTGAGCCACTGTCCTTTGGGCAGGCTGATGGAAATGCCATTCTGGTGTGGTGTCAGTGTCAGGCCACGGAGCTCCTGGTAAGAGTGACCAAACTGAGCCTGGCCTTTGGGTGCCGTCTGCAGCCTCAGACTATGTCGTGCCCTGATTTAACTTTTAGATTAAAGCTAAAACTGTGTGAGAAGGGAGAAAGGAGGGGCATTTTTTGCCTCTTAAACATCTCTCTCTTCAATTTGTGTCAAAGTGGATAGTGGACACCCTTGGGTTTGGCAGCTGTGGCTCCCATTTATTGCTGCCGAGTGTGTGTTGTGTGTTCTTCTGTTTTTGTGTGGTGGATTTTTTTTATTTTTTTGAAGTAGTTTAGGCACCCATGTCTTTAAATCAGGAGTAAAGTTATTTTGGGTCTTCTCGAAGACCAGTATCAAGTTCTGCAGTGTGCGTGCCTGCTGAATTACTAATAGAAAGCTATTTAAGTTATACTGGATAGGAACCCCTTGAGACTAGATTGCAGCTAAGTGTGAAAAACACTCTTGGTCTCTTGGAAAGAAAACAATTTGACTGGAGGATAAGGATTCAAGGCAGTATGAATATATTTGTTACCTCTTCTGGAATTTTTCATTGTGGATTTTTTTTCCCTTCAGTTTGGTAGAGTTTAGGAAGCCTCAAAAAGTGTGGTTTATCTGGGGGGGACTGAATGCTCGATGTAGTGTAGCCACAAAAGAATACGCCCGGAGCAGCTGATTCAGAGGAGCAAGAATGTCACTCTCATAATAGTTTTTGGGTTTGGGGTTTTTTTACTGGAAGAAAAAAATTCTTAAAAACATCTTCCATAAAAGTAGACAAAGAACTGAATCAACACTGCTAGCATTTTCTACCGACTTGAGCGGTTGTATTTTTCAGACTGTTAGAATAATGTCAGGTAATGAGATGATGTGGCAGTGAGAAAGGCAAATATGATTCTACAGCGAATTCATTCAAGCACTAGTAGTAAACCTGGCAAAACACAAATTCCCTTTTACGGGGTCTGGTGAGACCTCAGCGCAGACAGGTCAAGGGATAGCCATGTTCTTTTTTCTGGAGGAGGCTAAAATACTTGGCTAGTTATGTGGCTTTAGTTTTGATGACTCTTCATGATATTCGAGATATTTGAAGATTCGTGACAACTGAAACATTTGGTGAGAATTTTTTATTAGCTGAAAGTATTTTCCTCCTCTCCCATTGCATTGTTTATTGAGTAGTTTAGCTTACTTTTGAAAGTGGAGCCTGGTATATCATTCACTTTGAGGTTTTTTTATTAAAAATGCTTTGCTTTATGAATAGGTCCCTTTATCATTTGTAATGAGGAGTGGAAAATGGATGAACAAGCTTCTCTCTGAAAAATCACATTTGAAATTTCTGAGTAATGATCTGAATGGTCTGAAGTCATTTATTCCCAAGACATATCACTGTTTTGCAGAAAATTCAAACTACCGTAATCAAAATTAAACTATGCCCTAAGCATGAAGGTTTTTTTTCAAAAAAGAAAGCTTCAGATCACATTAAAACAATATTTCAGAGTAATAGGAATCTGCTAATTGAATTCAACTTTTTGTTTAAATATATTCATCAGTGGTTTTTATTATCTAATAAAGAGTTTAATTAGTGTAGGTAAGAAACCATGCTCAGTATTTTGCAGTGTATTCAACACAACAGAAAAGTTTCCTTTTCTTTAATGTATTTCTTACAGAAGATAGTCTCCTTAAGAAATGTTAAGATAATTTTAATCATTGTTCAGAGGTCAGACTTGCAGTCTGTATTTTTATAGCTAAATGTTACAAAACTGCATCAAGTAAGTGTTCAACGCTATATTTAATAGGGCATTGAAATTCAGCCTTGGAAATGAGGATCATGTTAAAATCCATCTAACGAGCAATTATAATATAATATCACTTAGGGAAAATGTACTTTGGTTTTATTTTTCGGCTCCTATAATGTTGTAGAAGGACAAGAACATTCCTAGGGTTGTAATTTTTTGAATGGTTGTTACTTTTTCTTGTGTATTTGGTTTTAATAGGATGTGTTCATATTTGATAACAAGTATCAATGCGTGGGTAGTAGAAGGGTGTATCTGTGAGGTCTTGTTTGCTTGCAAACACATTTGTGTCCAAGGGATGCATAACATACATGTATACATACATAGATGCTACTAACTTTGCAAATACCATTTTTCTCAATTGTATTCTGAATTCTAACTGAGAGTTAGAAAACATTAAAATAGTATGTTTAATTTTACTGTGGATCTTGAACATGATGTCAGCATTTAATTTGTTTACTAAGAAATTAAGAAACTTAACTATGAAATTATGCTGTGGGCAGCTAATGCTAGGGTAAAAAATGACTGAAATTTATAACATGTAGATCATTCTTTTAAGCAGTATAATGAGCAAGGCAGCAGTAGGATGTCTGTTATGAACTGATTGCTGAAATGAGTAATTGTCACTGAAAGGTTTTATGTTATTGCCATAGCTGTGACTATCTCTGAAAATTTTACTTTTAGTTTCATTGTTTTCACAGTGATGGTGCATTAAGATGTCAAGTCAAAATATTTTTTCCTAGTCCTTCTGTTCTGGTAGTTCATTTGGGAACATATATTTCTGGAACTGCAGTGTTTGGAACCACCACACTTCTTTTAAAGTTTCTGAATGTTTCACAATTTTGTGTGTCACTGATCTTCTGAGAGAGCGTAACTTTATAGGTTTCTTCTTTAGTTGTTGTAGACTTCTTAAACTCGTTTGACTTTTAAAAGAAAAAAACCCCACAGTTCTGTGAGTGACAATGATTGACTTTGTAGTCTTCTATTAAAATGATAAAACAAGCCATGTGAATTAGCCAATTACTAAATACATTCTGAGAATTTTGGTGACGTTCCTGTGGCACTTGTGTTAAACTTTCTCTCCCCTCTTCTTCTGTTCTTCTGTGTCTTAAATTTTATGCGTAAAAGGATCATTTAGGAGCTTTCTTTAGGGACACGGTTGCTCGAGGTCAAGGTCCTCTGACTTCTGCTGCTGAAGCATATAGCGTCATGACTTCTGAAAATGAGGTCACCGTGTGAGAGGCAAAAGGTGTTATTTTCTATTTTTTTTCAAAGGGGTATGTATGCATTATTATAACGCACTAGAAGACCCCTAAGACTACTGTTTATTGACAGACTTAATAACAAACTGGTAGAGACTGAAAGCGTTAGTTCATCATTAGGGGCAGACCTTTCCTTATCAAGGTGACAAGCAGTTTTGTAAGCTTACTTTTGCCTTTCTGGAGCCTGATGTATAAACTGTCAGAGACAGGGCAAATAATGCAGCCTCACTAAGCTAGGCATCAGTAAGAATAGGACTCTTGGCAGTTGTAAATACTGAAATGCTTTTCTGCACAGGCAGAAACACAGTGTGAGAATTGTATGACGTGTGGCAACATCCCAAGATTTATCAAGCCTGTCTGTACTAATGAAAGTTGTGTGTGTTATGCTGTACAGATGGTTTTACACTTTCTGATGGGTTTTACAATTCAAGTGTTTTTGTGCTGCTTTTTTTTTTTTTTACTTCCAAAGTTCCATTCCCCCATCCCATAATGGCCTCTAAAAAGATCAAAGCTGTTTAAAAGCAAATAAACAGCTAATTTGTATGTTGTCTTTGAGTAACTCCGGTCAAAGCAAAACCTTATTTTTGCACGTGATGCGTACTGTCAAATCAGTGAGAGAGAAAAAAAGAGAGTGACTTGGTAGAAGCTGATCGGGGTTTTTCTTAGCTTTAAAGCTAAGGCGGTTAAATGCACATTCAGGTCGTTAGCAGGAGTGTAGCCGTTAAGTCAAGGGAAGCTGTTCCACCCCTCTGTTTGGCGCTTGTGAGGCCACAGCTACACTGTTGTGTCCAGTTTTGGTCTCCCTTGTGCAAGAAAGACATTGACATACTTGGAGCAAGCTCAGTAGGGGGTCACCAACGTGATCAGGGATTGAACACATGACATGGGGCGAGAGGGTAAGTGAACTTCATAGGGTAAGGGGGAGAATCTTACTACTGTCTACGACTGTTTAATGGGAGGGTGTAGAGAAGGCTACACCCTACCTTCTTGAAAGTCCACAGTGAGAATATAAGAGGTAGTGCACATTAGGTGGTCATGAGGAATATTCCAATAAGATACAAGAATTATTATTTTTTTTTAAATGCCATGAGGCTGGTCAGGCACTGGAACAGGTGTCCAGAGACTTTGTCCTTGGAGATGTGCAAAACTAGGTTGGACTCTGAGCACCCTGAGCCAACTTTGAAGTTTGAGCTAATTGCCAGCATGGCCCAACATTGAGTGAAGGACTGGACCAGTGACTTCCAGAAGTCCCTTCCAACCTAAATTGTTGAGTGAGCCCTACTCATTAAATGGGAATCTGGAAAAGATATGAAAGTTTAAGTGCTTAGTAACAAATACAAAGTGCTTTTTAACATCATAAGTGATTGCCTAGAGTATGAAGAGCCATGCAAATTCTGAAGAATTTCAATTATACTCTCTGATCTTACTGAAATGGTATAACGTCTCTTCACCACAATTTCCTTTGGTTTAAATTTCTGAGGATTTTCACTTCTATGTAATCTGAAGGTTAACAAGTTACCTTGGAGGACTCTGCTTCCTTAAATTTTGTATTCATTATATGCACTTGCGACAGTAGAAGAGAAAAGAGAGAACACGTAAAAATTGTTGGTATTGCAAGTACATCTGGCAGTATACTGAAGGCTAATGTTTTCTTCAACCGTTTGTAGCTAAGGAAAGTTACAAGCAGAGCTGTTAGGAGAAATGGTGATGGGCTCCCTAAATTCATTTTTCCCAGCTGCCTTCCAGCTCTGTGAGCTCCTATATCCAGATCAGATGTGACTGGAATGTGGAAAGCAAGCAGGGAGCAGCCTCTCTCTTGTTTCCTCATTAGCTTCTGCCCCTTTTATACAAAGCTGTGCAACGTTTCTGCCACCTTAAATGGCATCATAGGGATCAAAGGCAGTTAATGGGGATTTGGGAGAGTCCACAAACATGTGTTTGGATGGGCTGAAAAGGGTATGAGTGGAGTGTGAAGGAAACTACTGGAAAGGAGGACAGAGGGTACTGTGGTGCTAGCAAGTGTGAATCCACATGCCTAATACCACCTCCCATGTGATTCTGTCCTGGCTGGATTGAGGCTTGTTTGTTCCCACTTTGGGTTCCTTAGAAACGCTGTTAAAAAGCCCCAGCGATGAAGCAGCTTGCGAGTCCAAGAGCTGCTCAGTTTCTTCTTGCAGCTTTGTCTGTAGCGGAATGCTCAGCAGCAGCCTGCTTCAACATTTCTTAGTGTCTTAAATCAGGACTGCCCAACAGTCCGGATTTTTACAACCCATCAGTTTTTCCAGGATTTCAAAAGCATCTGGAAAGGGGTGTAAGGTGTTAGGGAGAAGAGGTTGATATGGTTTGCTGGAGAGGTCTGCTGAGTACTTTTAACATGCAAGGTGCCTGCTAAAGTAGGAGTGGGCTGCAGAAACACCTTGTGCTGCAGTGGGAATTGGGAGCAGTTTGAGATTTCCTCATCTGGCTTTCCACCCCTTTACCTTGCTTCTCTACAGGTGGCTTAGAGTATCCGGTGTTACTGGGGGTTCTCTGTTCAGCAAAGATGCTCGTTCTATCAAGAAGTGGGTTTTGTGTTGTTACTGGCTTGTTTTATTGTGTTCCATAGCAGGCTTCCAATGGAATTGGACTAAGCTGTTAATTTAGCATTGAAGTAGTATTTTAAGGTAAGATAAGTCATATTATGAAATTACTATAATTCAGATTATGGAAGGGAAGGTTTATTGATGCTTACCCACAATATAGTAACTAAGATTTAATTTTTGTTTCTAAGCGTGGTGGTTTGGGCTGGATTGGCCACTGAGGTGGATGACAGATGCTCTCCCCTACCTCTATCTTTGAGGAGAGGCAGGAGAGAGAGAAAGAAACTTACGAGTCTACATGGGAAGGAATACCCTGTTGGTCAGTTTTGGATCACCTGTCTGGTTTGCTCCTCCCTGCAGGTGTGAGGAGCATTTCTGCTTCTGACCCTCCACCAGGGCAAATAACAAAGTTGTCTGGCCTTGGGTGTTATAGCAATAAGTCTAAGCAAGAGCCTCTCTGCATACCATGCCTTGGCATCAACTATAAACATGGGTCTTACCGCTCTGAGAGCCAACAGTTTCTATACAATTTGCCATTAATTTCAGCGGTGAAGAAGCCTAGCTAAAAAGTAAAATTACTGAAAAAAATTTGTCCTGTTTCACCTCAAACCAGGACACTAAGGATAAACTGTCTTATTTCAGATACCATGACACAGTACATTTTTCCTTTTAAGTGACTGATTACAATAAGTGCATTTGACAAGCATGGTTCTAGTAAGTAATGCAGTCTTTGATATAATTATCTACATTTTTATAGTGCCATTTTAAATGGACTCCCCAAAATTCTGTAAAGTCCATATAGGTGAAGGTACTCAGTTTCACGGTAAACAGAAAGGAAGTAATCAGTTTTGCATTTTACAGTCTTCGTTCCATTTGTTTTTTTTCACTTGGATAGAGGAAGAATAAAAACAAAGGGCATTTGTTATCTAGCAAAACTCAGAAGCTATTTCACATGAAAACATAATGAGTGTGACAGGCTACAAATAGCATTGAGCATGAATCTTTTACAGAAGAAAGGAGGAATGTCCTTTGGTATATTTACTTCAATCAACCCTAATAAGGCTTGTTTTATGTGTTTTATGCATCCGCCATCATAATTATAAATCCTTGACATTTTAGCACTAGCATTTATATCTGCCAGGGAAGCTACCCACAGTCAACCCTCAAGGAATGTCTGTATTGTTACTATGGACCTCCATAACAGCTCTCAAGTAGCTACTAAGTGGCTTAAAAAATTACATCTCAGTCATGCTTGAAGGGCTCATCAAACTTTGCCACAAATATCAATGTTAAGTACCCAATCAGCGGCATTGTTTGAAGTACAGTCACATGTGCTCACGAAGGAATAGGTTGGACAGGAAGAAGTAGTATATAAGGTCTCGTCAATCAGGTAGATTTTTTTTTTTGCCGTGACCTTTAAAAAAAAAGGAAAAAACCAAGCCCAAAACCTGCCAGTTCAGCTACAAGGGAAATAATGGGAAGATCAGGATATCTTTTGATTTGATCACACACTCGAAAACAACAGCTAGACTTTGTGAAAAGCATATACAAAAGAGCTTTCTCAGGCATGATTTCTTAATACTTTTATTTTTTTTAACATGAGTAGAATAGTTGAGGACCTCCCCAAAGTAGCAAAAAAATCCTCCAACCAAGCACAAAACCAAAACCACAACAAAAGCCACAAGAGAAATTACAGCAGGCTATTACAAAAAACTCTTAGAGATCTGGAAGCTCAGGTTTATAAATTTCAGCTAGTTACCCAAATTCAGTGACAGGACTGAGAGCTAAATGCAAGACTTGCAGTGGTGCAGAAGTTTTGATCTCCCAGAAGTAATGAAGAAGCCCTTCCCATGGCTGTGATGTCAGTAACCACAAATCTAGTAAATTCCGGTAAGTGGAGTCAGCGTAGCTCTTCAGCAAACAAAAACCCCATGGGGTAACTAGCAGTGTCACCGCACAGGCCAGCAGGAGGGCTGGAGAAGGAGCTCCAGAGGGTCAACATGCAGTCCTTTCTTTACATATGGTGCTCTAATTTTTTTTTAGATGTAGTAAGGACAAGAAGAGCAACTCCAGATTTCTTGGGAAGTAGATCTGCTGATTAAAATGTGAAGACTGGAAACAATTGTTATCTCACTGTTTGGATGAACATTTACAGCTTTAGTGATAATTTGAAAATTTCATCTTTAATTTATGAAGAAAATTTTTTGAAGTATCACCTCTTGCCATGATGCTGATTTATGGTGAAATACAAACATTTGAAGCACTGGACAGTATTGAGGACCTCTGGTGGCCCAGTGCATTTAAACTGAAATAAATCCTGCAGGGCTCTACCAATCCTGGCCTCAGATGTTCCAGCCTCGGTTCTTCATTTTTGTCCTCTGCTCTGCCCCTTGGGTTGTGCGAAAACAACTGTACTGTCACTTGGGCACGGATCCCTCCCTGCCACCATCATGCTCCTTTCCTTCCCCCAGAAAGAGCTGGGATTTGGACTGGGTCTGCTCTCTCTTTTTTAGGCATGCTGCTTTTCTTCATACTTCATGTTTTCCATGTATGCTTGAAAAGTTTTGAAAGCAGGGACTACCAGCATTCGTATTCTGTGCAGTAGGATTCTGTTCTTGCCTACTTTTAGACAGTACCAAAAGAAATCTGAATAATAAGGGTAGGGAAAGTGTCAGGTGGTCTCTGTGAAGATACTTTGGTGTGTGTAGTTTTGGCGTGTAGGTAAACAAGATGAGCTAATCACCATAGCTTTCCTGTAATGTATCTGTAATTTGTTTTCATATGTAGGTGTGAAGGAAGGCTGCCATATGGTGTGTATATTGGTATTTTTCCTTGACAGCCTTTATTTTAAGTTACAGGAATTCCAAGGCAAACTATTATGCCAGAATACCATTTCAAATACTTATCAGTGTACGCCAGAAGAATACCTTGAAAGAACATTGAAGAAAGGCTGTAGAGCTCCAGGAAAGTTTTAAATTGAAAAATTAAATAACACTTTCATCCACTTTTGAGGTACCCTAATTACCTTAGTTCTGTCTATGTTGCACTGTTACCAGTCTTTCATCTTTTAACCATTTGAGCAGGAGTCTTTTGTAAGTAATATATAAAATCTGATTTTACATTAATGAGTTTGTTGAGTTCTAAGAAAACTTTCACAGTGGCTTTCTGAAGTTGGGGTTTTTTTTTGTTCAATGTATGGTATACTTTACTCTTGGTTGTTTTGCCTTGATCTAAAGTGTTCTTGTCCCCTTGTAGGCGTAAGTTAAAAGTATAACCTGTGCCTGTAAGAAGAGTTTCTGTTAAGAAGATGAACTCCTTGAGAGAACTGCAGAAGTTTTGTTCCTGCTGTCGTGTTCAGACTTCACATCTGCACAGCACTGTAGTACTGTGGATGGACATTGGTCCATCTTTGTTAAAGGAGACAGATAGGTCACTACTGCAAGATAACAGACAATGGTAGTCTAAAGAGATGTTAACTCAGTGACGTGTCATCAGAAATTTGCTTTGTGTGATTCACAGAGCTGAAGCAGCTGGAGGACAGGGAATTGCTTTTCTTACTGGTTTAGTTCCCTGAACCGACTCACCGTGGATCTGGCAAGTTGTAGCACTTGTGTGAAGGAGCAGTAGAAACTAGTGGTTAGGGAATGGGGAAGGAGGAAAGTCAGGCCATGGCAGCCTCAAAGTAGATGTCAGACTTTGAACTTAAGATGGCCTGGTGCAAACTGCTGGCTGAAGAAGTAACTTTGTCTTTACCTGGTGTTGGTGCTCGAGTGTCTTAGATGGCTGGAGTGAAGAGCTGACCTGGCCAAACGTATAACCTTGCCGAAAGAAAGGGGGAAGTGGGGGGAAGATCCCTTTTCCCATTCTGCATTGGCCATACGTAGGCTGCTGTCACCTGCAGCCTTTCTCCATCCGAGTCTGGTTGTTGGCAGATGCAAGCACCTGGGGAGAATAAGTTGTTCTGATCTTTTAAATTTTTTTAAAAGTTTTATTTTTAACTTTGCTGTATTCTGGTATCAGTGTGTTAAGTATAGAAACACTGTGTGTCTTTCTGCCTCTTTGTTGTGTATGTACAGGGATAAATACAAGTTTAAGTCCTACGATCCCAAATTGGTCGCAAGATTATGATCCCCAATTGAGCAAGATTACGTGATACTGTGGTGAACTTCATTTTCTGCTGTAGCTTGAGCAATTGCTTCTCCTTATGTCACAAAGCTCGATGAAATAGTCACTGAGTTATTCATTCACCCTTCCTGACACCTTTGTTGAGATGTGAGCGCTTTCTGTGAAAAGTCTTTATTAATTGACCCAAAAGAGGGAGAATTTTTTTGCCGCATCATTTTGTAAGTAACTAATAATCACTCCCACAGATCACTGGCTGTCAGAAATACAGATATGGTTAAAACAAACACAAGCTTTTCTCTTAAATGAACATTTGAATGAAGTCATGGACAGGAAGCATCTGAATGGGAAACAAACACGTCTTGAAGAAACTGACAATTTTACTACCTTTTATTGTCCATAGTGCGAGAAGGATGTAAATAAAGTTTTGAATGTGAAAAAATTAAGAGGAAAAATTTCTATCCAACATGAATGAAAAATTTAATAGAAGTTGAGCATTTAATTTCTTTTTGTGCTTTTGAATATATCATTCCAGATGTTTAAAATTGCATCTTTTCAATCACGTACTGATGCTAGCCTGTGACTGAGAACTTCTGTTAGTGAATTTATCCTGACAGTAATTGAAAGCTGATTAATATAATTGCAAGCAAGCTTTTATTTTGCCGTATCTTCCTTAATACCTTGTGAACATGTCTGGTGTTTAGGGTCAAAAAGGAAATAGTAGTGTCTGTTTTCTAATTCAGCATAGAAAAGCTAGTAAAACATACAGGTTTTAACCTTATTAACAGTAATCTAGTTGTCAAAAGTGTAGTTTGAAGAGAGAAATAATTATGAAACCTTTTATTTAAAATGGTGGATACGGCAATGGAAAGTCAGCCGTTTCTGGTTTAACAGACAGCGCCTTAAAGCAAGATCTGTAAAGTTCTGCTGTTTGTTCAAAGGTGGGGTTGTTTTTCTTGGAAATTCTGAAGCCCCACGGAATTGTTTGTATTTAATTGAGCTTAATTAGTAAGCACTAAAACAAAACTGTGGCAGTTTTAATTTGGAACGAGTTCTTTTTAGTGTTTTTTATGTGTATGGTGTATATCGCGGTGCCCAGTGAAGCGTGGCTGCAGTGTGTGGGTATGAGCGTGCGCTTGAACACGGTTCTGCACCTGCAGCTTGGGCTTATAGAGTAGGGTGCAACTGGTTTTGAAAGGGCTGAGAGCCCCTGGAAAATGTAACTTTCCACACGGGAGCAGGGATATGGGAACACTTTGTTTTGCAGGGATTTTTAAATGCAACGTTGCAACCGTTTTTTGTGTCTCAGTGGTCAGCGGTTCCCTGGGGTAAAACACGCTGCTGCTTTGTATTCGTGCCTTTCACGCAGTAACATCATTGTCCGCTATTGATGTTTACCCACCTCTTTGTGTAAGAGGGTTGATCTTAATTGAATGTGTGTGTGTTGCTCTGTGTATTTGGGGATGTAGTCACTTAATTTTTACCTAACCTTGTTTTAATTTTTTGCAAGCTTTGCAACTGAATTATTAGTAAAGTATTGAAAGAGCTATACCACAGGACACCGTACAAAGTTAAAATTTGCCTACATCGCCTTGCAATGAATTTTCCACTTACGATAAACAAAAATGCTAATAAAGTAGCACTGTTCATTATTGCTGCCTTATGTTGTGGCTACATCAATATAAGTAGGGAGGAGTTTAGTAATCAAAAATGACAGCTAAGTGTTAAGTTTTGATAATTTATTGATTGTCTAGGTAACTGGTAGGCTGTTAATAGAAATTACAACAATACTGGGGTTAGAACCATTTTACCTATATGGAAATACATAGATATCTTTTACAGTAAATATTCATGTTCTTTAACCTTTAAAAAAACAGAGATGCTTAACTATAGCAAGTGTAGAAAACCACAACAGAGTACTGGCATAACTTCTACAGTTTACAAATGTCTACAGTAATAATTTGATGTGTTAAAAAAAAAAAAAAAAATTAGCTGACCTACTGAACTCTCAATATTTATAAATATTGAACTGGTAAATAAAAAATTAGTGTTGCAATCAATGTTATTTTCATTATGTGTTTGTGGGGGATTTCTTAATGTGTCCTGAAGTTCTGTTCCATCAGAAGAGATTTGCAGTCTGTTTCAATTAAAGAATTTTCCATACTGGAAATGAGAAGTCGATTACTACAATTATTTCTGAATAGTTAATTTACATAATCTTAATTGTATTCATTCCCACCACAAGGCTGAAGCTGATATTTATAACACATTGGTTGATCAGCAGTGTATTTATAATGTTAGAATTGCTACCAATAAGGTGCTCCTGCAACTGCAGTCCCAAGGAGTTCTCTCCTGAATAAACATTTTAGAAGGCAAATGGCTGTTTATTTCCTTTGTGAGGAATGGCATTGCATCTTTGCTGCCTCCACATGCAGTACTGGAAGTATCTCCTTTTCACACTCTAAAAAATGGAAGTTTAACTCTAGATCATGTTACTTAATTAATGGTGTGTTCCGTACTGTAAAGAAATACATTTTCCTTGGTTTTTTAACCTGTCAAAATAGTGCCTAGGTGTAGACTAGGGAACTGCAGGCTTTTCACTGAAGTCACTCAAGGAATGACAGCTGTAAGAAACTTCCCCACGCTCAGATGAGTGTGAGACCTATGTGGTTTAGCTCTGAAAATGCTTCTTCCAGCCACTTGCTGGGTTGTATCACAGGTTTTTGCCTGCTGTCAGGTTGCACCTGTGCCCTGCCTGCTCCAGCTTGGAGTATGGAAATGGAGCGCTGGCTTGGATAAGGTGGGAACTGGGAATGTGGGTGATGGCAGAGGAGTCTCTATCTCCTGACTCTGCTGCGGGAGTTGGGAAGAGAGGAGCTGACTTGAGTGTCCTTATCTGCTGAACCTTCTTGAATGCAGAATTGATAGAATCTTCAAAGCATTCGCAATCCTTCCATATAATTAGGCAGGTGAAGATGTGAAGGGTTTATCCACTTTCAGACCCTGCAATTTCTGTATGTCATTTTGCCTGAACCACACTCACTTGTGACCGGCTATTAAAGCAGTTGTTTGAGTTGTAACCTGTTAGTGCTTGGGAAGTGTCACCCAACACTGTCGCAGGTGCTTTTGGGATCCTTGGTGGAGCAATGAGACAACAAAGCTGCTGTTAGAATTAAAACTTTATTTTAACCCGGACCCTCTGCACATTGTGTTCTCTTAAAAACTAACACCCAAACCCCTCTGCAAATGCTAGACCCTCTGCAGATTGACTCATTTGAACATGTCAGCCATAACTTGAGGGATCAGGGTGCTAGGGTGTGAAACCATGGGGAAACTCGGCTTGGTCCAGAGGAATTCACTTGTTTATTTCCAGTCGATCACAGCTGAGCTCCATTTACCCTATTCTACATTGCAAAGGCTCAAGTGAACTTAGTATCCTACTATTATCTGAAGTGTTTTCAGTGCCACAGTCCTACACAATCTCAAATTTCCTCTTCATTAGTAACAGCCTCTTTCTTAAAAATTAAGTTTCCACAGTAAAAGTGAGACTGAGAAAGCAAATCTTTTGGTGTGCAACAGTTGTGGAACTTCTTGAATCATGATGGGCTTCCATAATAACATGAACATGAATAGTCCTTTTAGAAACAAAAAGCCACCATAAGGTGGTTTTTTTTCTTGGTACAGGAGAAAATGGCCATGTTCTGTTGATGTCTGGCTCTAAGGCAGCCTTTGTGGCTGCATGTAGTTGTGGGACATAGTGATGGCTTGGTGATGAATGCAGTGTGAATACCTGGGTAGTTTCCCTGCAATGCAGGAATAAGGTACAAATAAAGTTGTCTTTATTACTGGAATTATTATTTCCTATATGCTTTGGACAAATAAAAAACAAATTGTATGTTGTAACAGCTATTTGCGTGGCCATGGAAAGGAAACAGGCTCGGTATGGAAAAGGAGAGCAAGTTTTCTACCTAATTATTTGCGGGGTTTTGTGTGTCTCTGAAATGTTCATCGGTAAATATGAGCTGACACATTTCTAGCAACCAAATTATAAATGAGTGGAAGACCTGAAAATGTCAGTTTCTTCCTTAGAAGCACTTCAGGATTTTTCTTTTCATTTTTCTTTTCTTTTCCCTCTCATACATTCATTTCTTCCCTTAGGCAAATGAGTTCCTTTAAATGTTTGTCGCTTTGTTTCAGCATACTGCTTATCATAGCGTATAATTTTTGACATGTCTTGGAAGCATCAGAGGAGATTTGGTGTACTAATTTTTTTATAGAGAGTGAGTGTGCATACCTTAAAATAACACAGAGAGGGAGAGTGAGAAAGTAATAAATCAATTCTTTAAACTTTTTTCTATGTATATCTTGATATTGCCTAGCCAGTTGTGTGTATTGAGGTTTTCTTCAGGAATAGGTAAGAAAAATTTCAGGATAATCCCAAGGAGTTCAGAAACAGTGAGATAAATGAACACCTTAAGACAAAGATATCTTGCACAATAAGCATTGTACAATGCTTATTAGGCAAAGTGTTTATCATTGTACTGCATGAGAGCTGTGCCATGTCAGGTAGTGGGGCAAGTGAAGTGCTTGAAACTGCTGCTGTTACCTCTTTCCCTCTTGGTGAGGGCCCAGGGGTTTCAAGCATCCCATTGATTTAGAACAGCAAATCTTCTAATTTGTGTAGATTAATTGGGAATTAATTATTTTTGTTTATTGTTTTCCCAGATCTGTAACGGAGTTAACTTTTTCTGGTACTGTAACACAATTTACACCCAGTCACATGTATCAGAGTCACTTGTTGATGAAGCTAGATATGTATTATCTGATCAGTTTGTGTTAGTAGGGACCAAAAGGAACATCCCTGTGAAAGGGCAGGTTAACTGAGGCAAAAAATTATTTTTCTGGTGTTTTTCTTTATCATTTTCGTGTCAACATTAACGTGAGTTTGGACAGCAGACTTTGCAGTCTGTTGTCGCTTAATCTTCACCTTCCTGTGTGCCTGAAGTTGTGGAAGGGCCAGTGACTGAGGGACAGTTTTCAGAAGCAACGTATCCGCTATAAACCTGCAGGAGATGGTAGAGACCTGTGTGTACGTGTGCCTAGCTGAACCAAGAGACTTTCATCCTTACAGAGGCATAGGTTGGGCAATGAGGGAAACTCCACACTCTGTCCTTGTGCCAGATGTATCTTGTCCTTGGAATGTAATTGTTACGTACTTATAAATAAAACACGCATCTGCTCGCTTGGTACAGCTTCCATGTTTGTGTTACCTTTGTGCAGTGTGTCAGTCAGTAGCACTAATTTTTTTTTAAATAATAGCACCCTCCACCCCCAAGAATGAAATGCTGTTCTGTGTTTTTAAGCATGTTCAGCCCTGAATGTCTGGGAACAATGTAAAATGCTTGTTAATGGTAGCATGCTAATTCTGAGAAAACCGTGCCAACACAGGGCAGTGCTGAAGCCTATACTTAAGTCATATTGAAGTCAATGTATTTAAACACAAATGCACATGGTTTCCTGAATCTATTTATCGTTAGCTGTTCTGAAATAAGATCTTTATTTTTGTACTCCAAATGAAGGATAAATCTTGCTTAAAAAAAAAAAAAAGTGATGTTTGTGAATACTTTAAATATACAAACTGTTTTATCTTTTGTTTTGATAGCTGATTGCTGTTTATGATGAGCAAGAAACTCACCATAAGACTGACGGCACCAATGGCAATTTGACAGACAGAAATAGCCCGGACTCTTTTGAGACGGAGGTAGCAGCTCAGCTGGCTGCCTTTCAGCCGATTGGTGGGGAGATTGAAGTGACTCCTTCTGCCTTAAAACTGGGTATGTATACCTTGCATGGTTATTCTGTAATTTTTTTGACCAACATATAATACTTTTTTCTTTTCTGAGTATGTCTGTAGTCCAATTTTATGTATTTAAAGAATGTTGTTAGCACCTCATTGTTTGCCTTTTGCTTTAGTGAAGACAATTGTAATGACAAAAGTTGGTCTTCTGAACAATTGATGCTGAAGACTGCGACAGAGCGTGGCAAATTTGCACCTGAGCCTTGTATCCTGCTGTATGTTATGCCCATCCATCCAGCTGGGGTCTCTTTGTTTTCTCCTTTCCTTGACTGCGTAGGTTACTGACAATCTTTCATTGTAGTCTTCTGAGAGTGGAAGAGATGAAACTTATGCAAAGTATTTTCAGATAACAAAGTAATTGGAAAAAAAACCTCAGCATTTTTATTGAGGAACCTGGGTTCAACGAGTGTTAAAACTGCTGTGTGCAAATACTTCTGATGATCTGAGCTAGTGCACTGTTCTGGGGGTGGCAGGTAGAAAGAAGATACTGGTTGCAAACAGTTCAGCTCTTTGCCTTCGGAGAAGTTGGACAGCAGAGTCCATTTGCCTCTCTGACTTTACAGTGAGCTAACTGCAATTAGGAGAGGCTTCTGCTTAATTCCCTGTTACATCCAAGGATACTACATGAAGTGCTGCAGCTCTGGTCCCCTGTGTTGTTTCAGTGTGCCTGGAAGGCCAAGAGTTCAGACCCTTTCCAATTATAAAGAGCTAGAGCCTTGTATGCTGAACACAAAGCTGTTTGAAATACTTTCGTGGATTGAGAGCAGGCTAAACTGTCACCTAGATACTAGATATAGAAGCTTTCAAAAACAGATTGAAGGTGAATCCTCTTACTGTCTGCCTGTAAAGCAGTAGTACACTGACAGCATTTAGCAAATGAATAACACTCTGGAGAGACTTCTCTGCGTTGCACCAGAGCTCATCATCCAGTTCACCCTGTATTCTTGAGTGCTGCTGGTATGCTGCTAACGGTGTGCAATAAAATTTGTGAGTGTAAGTGGGTAGGGTAAGGTTAGAAGTACTACCTCTAGTTGTGTTACTCTCATGGAGTAGTCTGATTATGACTTCAGAAATTGAATGCTCCCTTGTTTGCTTAATTGTATTTTTAGAGGGAAAGAATGATTAACAAAAACAACAAGCTAAAATAAAATTTCTAATAAAGCTTACTGGATGAGGCTGTGTAATTTCTAACATAAGCCTGTGCTTATTTTTGTGCTTGATGTAGAAAATATTGACATTCAAGCCACGTGGAAATTTTTAGATTCAAATTTCTGTATTAATAGATCACTTCTGTTTTTTCTATATTCTAGAATATAGAAAAATCTTTTCCATATTTAATGACACGCAGGAATTTCTCATACCTAAAACTCTTGGGTAAAGACTTACTCCTGCAAGTTGAATGTATTTGAGCTGCATTTTTGGTAAGCGTGACATAAGGAAAAGTTTGTGGCTAAAGGTCCAATGATTGAATGGCTTGCCACTTCATTTATTGTGAACTTTTAAATAACACTGCGTAAAGACATTTTAGCATGTTTCAGAAAGTAGACGTTGTTCTCTGTATACTTCTGAGCCATACTTTTTTTAAAAAAAAATCATTGAAAGTGATTTCTCTACCATACCATTGTACGTAAGTTGTGGGTTGGAGAGAAGAGGATTTCAACCTCACACAATTATATGCAAACCAGTTCAATGCTAGAGTTGTTGAGCTCACCAGTAAGCTACCAGGTAGTTCAGTTTTCATAGCATTTATGGAATCCTTCTGCTATAGAGCGTAAAGGAGATGAAATATAACATGAGAAGAGCAGACAATTGGGGTTCCATTTTGTTTTCAGTGCAACACTAATATATATTTGAAGTTTAAATGGGTGCTTGCCTCTTAAAATAGAGAACATAAATATAATGTGTTTGTCTCAACAGTTCTCTTTCAGATTGTTTTATTTTACAAGGTAAATGAAAGATTTTCTACCTGTCAGTCCTATAAACTCAGTCTGCACTTTGAAATTTAATTGTTTCTCTTCTGGATTTTGCATCATGCAGACTTAATTTTTGCCATTATGTTTGTTGTACTAGTCCTTGGACCTTAAATTATGTCCCTATTTCCACTACAGGGAAATTGAAAAGTAAATTAAGAAATAGAAGGACAATTTGGTTGCATCAATATCATTGATGCATGAACCACAGTAGTCTGCCTTCCTGTCTAATTATTGAATTGACTCCCACTTGCTAGCAGAAATAAAAAATAATAATTTTTAAAAGCTATTCTTACTTTCCGAGTAAGGGTGTGTTTAAATATATACATAGCAAGCAAGTGTTGCTTTCCATGGTAGAGTTGTGTTTCAAGACCTGTCATATGCTTACCTTTTGGAGTATTTTTTCAGAATGCCTTTAGGGGTGAAATGCAGGGAATCCACTGTCAGACTGTACAACAATTTTTGCCTGTTAATTTCTGTTGGATGTTTTGTATTCTATGGAACCAGATCCAAGTTTTTATGTAGAAACAATGTCCATTTAGTGATCTGCTCAGAGAATGCTTAGAGCTTGATGCGTAATAAGCACATGAAACTAAACACTGCTGTTCTCAAACATGAGGGAATTGGCACTGATTATAGAAAGTACACTTGAGATACTGCCTTCAAACTTGTTTCTTTTTTATAAATTGTGTATTTGATCTAGTTAAGTCATTCATATGTTACACCGAGTCTTAAAGCCTTTACTGGATAGATAGAGATGGCAATGAAGAGGGAAATTTTTATTGCATGGCTACTTCTTTCAGGGGTTTTTTGTGGTTGGTACTCTTTACAATACTGATCAGCTTGACTCTGTCTGAAATCGTAGTTTTTCCATTGTGTAGTTAGTTACCCTTATTTTGCCCTTTGTCACCTGTAACTCTGAAAGTGAGCCAGAATAATAGCAATTTTATTTGCTTGAAAACTAAAAGTACCTTATCTCTTACCTTGCTTCCACATACTGACAAAATTCTAGGGTAAAAAAGTAAGTTTGTTATTTTACTTATTATCAAATTACTTTCTCAATACTTGGCACATATCTCCTTAAAACTGTTCAGGAAATTATTCAGCTATTTGTTTCTTTTCCCTGAAATGAATGCATCTCTGCTTTTAAAGCTGACTTAGTGTTCTTGGACAGATGAAATTGTGGGCTCTTATGTTCAATTTAAGAAAACTACAGGAAGACTTTAAGTGTTTATGAACACAGTATCTGCTGTGTCCGTAACAGAAGGTGAGATGCAAACATACTTGGGTGCCTCCCCCCTCTCCCCACAGAGCTGGATTATCAGGTGTTGCTGACAGTGTCTGAATTCAGACTGCAAATAAGCAATACCTGATGGTTTCTTACAGCTGAAAAGCCTTTACTGAAGTTTCTGATACTCAGGGCTGAAATTACTGAGGGAAGCATAGTTATTCAGTTCTGTTAGGTATGCAGGTCTTAATTTGGTACTGGGTTTTGCATCCTGGCATTTTCCTACTAAACGTGATTACCAAAATGTTGACGCGATGAAGTAGCTGTTTCTCTAGTTTACTTTTTCTATGTTCAGGAGATGTGATACTTACCTATTGAAACCCGCCATCATCCATTCGGATGTAGAAGAAAACCTAATGATGATGTCACGTGTACTTTGCACACTCAATGACTTCAGTGTTTTGAGAAGTACTAGTGCTGTCTTCATTCTTGTTTGGGTGGGTTGCACAAGTAATGCTGCGTCTCTGTAGAAACGTGAAGAGGGGGAAGGGGCATTTTTTATTTTGTTTCCATTCAGTGTAGATCTTCCAAGTATCTCGCCTTTTCTGGTTTAGTGAGCAGAAGAGTACTGACAGTAGATGCTGCAGAGGGGCCTGGGGTTCAGTTACATCTCCAGTTCCTTTTCTATTTTTCATCCATAATTCAAGCATACTGCAAAAGAATATCAAGGCAGGCAGGGATTTATTAGTTGTACTCAGTTTCTCTTATCAAAACCAAGAAGCACTTTTTTAATACCAAAAATCTTGGTTTACATGTTCCAGTTGACAACGAAATAAACATATATCCGTTGTTAAAAAAAACAACCAACCAACCAAACTAATCCCCATTTGACTGAAAATGTGATTGGGTAAAGAATATGCTTCATGCTACAATACAAATGGTAATACAGCAGCTGTTCATATATATATATATATTACAAAATTTAGAGAAGCACACAACCATTTAATGTGTCCAGTCAGCTGTTTGAAGCAGTGAAGAAATGATCTACTGATTTTGGTGTTTCTGTGGGTAAGTAGAGAGTGCTGACACACTGTTGATGAACTGGCAATAGAGAGAGCTTGTCTTGTGAGACTGTTTCTCTTGTGAGAAGAACTTCACAGAGTACATTAGTGATGTGGATGTTAAAACAATTTGCAAAGAATGATACAGGCAACTAAATGCCTAAATAGCTGATTTATATTTGAAAAAAATGAATAGAGGTAAACTTCAACATCTCTAACCCCAAATACTGTCGTAAATTCTTCATCACCATTTTTTACCTTGTTTCTTAGGTACAAAACTGTGGATAGCCAAAACCGTACAATGAACAGTGAAATCACAGTATGTTGAATACTTTTTAGCTGCATGACTTCAGCCCATGGTAAATGTAAGGTAACCTACACCCCAGTGAAAGAGTTTATTTTAAAGTTCTGTGTCAGAGATGGTCTTCTGGCTCTTGGACTCCTCAGCCCTTTATGCTTGGCATAAAGGCTCTTGCATGTTAAGCATCACTTTTGAACTTGTGTACCCTTAGAAGACTAAACGTAGTTAATTGCCTTTATTCCTCGTTCCAAACTGCTGGTTTGTTGCTGATGTATGTTTAAACGTTCATTCTCTCATCTTAAAGATAGCTGTGCTGGGGTAGCGGATGACATTCTTCTGTAGTGTGTTAAGATCTTTAGAGAGCCCATGATGGATGGGGTTATGTATATTAGGGATACTAATAGTACGTGCAAATAGTCCTGTCTGGGGTTCTGTAGCTAATAGTTTGAGGTTTTTGAATACATATGTGTTTATTGTTAGAATTATTAGAAGTGAACTAGCAATGTGGAGTGGTTAATGGAGCTAATGGGCTATGTGTAAATTGATGTGATCTTCCTAAAGTATTTTCAAGTGTTTTGTTTTAGTCTGAAGTTGGTGAACTACAGGAGGTCTTTAATAAGTCTTTTCCAAATAAATGGTTACCCAGTAGTAATCATCTGCTCATGAAACTGGTGCATCTGTGATATTTTAGGCAGGGGCCTGCAGGCTAAGCTAATGTCCAGTGAAAGTGTCCTTCTGTATAGGTCACTAGTTTATAAGGAATGCTTTGTGTGATCATTAGCTTCAACTAGCTGCTCCTCCAGAGTATGAGATATAGTCGCTTCAGAAGTGTTGCTTTTTTTTCTAAAAAGCACTAGTGTGTCATTATAACTTTTCAAGCGCCTAACATGCCAGTACAGGTGCTTTGTTTTTAGTAGGAGAGTTTTCATTTTCTCGTAAGGCTTTTCAACTAAGCTAGCTGAACTGTCTGAGCTTTTAATATTTGTAGTTCTGTAGGCCCTCAAAAGCCATCTTGTAATTTTCTGTACACCCATTAGCGTGCTACTGGCCCTTCTGGTTTCCTTTTGCACCTAATAGTTTAGTGTTCTTTTCTAGTGTTTTTTCTTACATGGTAGGTAGTGGAACAGGAAAGGGAGAGTAAAAGGTTTAGCCTTTGGGTTTTTTCATGATGTCACTTTGTTTTTTCCTTTTGAGTCAATATGGACAGGAAGGAGAGCACTAATTTATTTATGGAGGATCCATTTTATGGCCATGTCACTTTGAGTTGGAAATGCCTGCATGACTGGCTCACTGTTTCATTTGTTTTATTTGATAGGTGATGGTTGAGTGCACACAAACTTAGTTGTTGCTTTTCTCTTGCTCCTCTCCTTGGTGTTAAGTTGTCATGATTTTGCCTGGAGGAAGACAGACGGTATTTGGTGATATATGTCACTTCTGACTACTAAGGTAGGGAAAAAAGTGAGGTATATGTAGGTCTCTCCACAATGGTTTGGGGGTTTTTTGTTGTCATTTTAATTAGTCTTTCCTCTTTCTCTGGACTTCAGTAAAGCCTTCAACAACCTTTCCCACAGCGTTCTCCTGGAGAAGCTGGCTGCTCATGGCTTGGATGGGTGTACTCTTCACTGGGTAAAAAACTGGCTGGATGGGCAGGCCTAAAGAGTGGTGGTGAATGGAGTGAAATCTAGTTGGCCACTGGTCACAAGCAGTGTTCCCCAGGGCTTGGTACTGGGGCTGGTTCTTTTTAATGTATTTATCAATGACCTGTACGAGGGGATCAAGTGCACCTTCAGTAAGTTTGCAGATGACACCAAATTGGGCAGGAGTTTTGACCTGCTTGAGGGCAGGATGGCCCTACAGAGGGATCTGGACAGGCTGGATCGATGGGCCGAGGCCAATGGTACAAGGTTCAACAAGGCCAAGTGCCAGGTCCAACACTTGGGTCACAACAACCCCATGCAGCGCTACAGGCTTGGGGCAGAGTGGCTGGAAAGCTGCCCGGCAGAAAAGGACCTGGAGGTGTTGGTTGACAGTTGGCTGAATATGAGCCAGCAGTGTGCCCAGGTGGCCAAGAAGGCCAACAGCATCCTGGCTTCTATCAGGAATAGTGTGGCCAGCAGGACTGGGGAGGTGAATCTCCCCCTGTACTCAGCACTGGTGAGGCCCCACCTCGAATACTGTGGTCAGTTTTGGACCCCTCACTACAAGAAAGACATTGAGGTGCTGGAGCGTGTCCAGAGAAGGGCAGTGAAGCTGGTGAGGGGTCTAGAGCAGAAGTCTTATGAGGAGCAGCTGAGAGAACTGGGATTGTTTAGCCTGGAGAAAAGGAGGCTGAGGGGAGACCTTGTCGCTTTTTGCAGCTACAGGAAAGGAGGCTGTAGAGAGGAGGAAGTTGATCTCTTCTCCCAAGAACAAGCGATAGGATGAGGGGAAACAGCCTCAATTTGCACCAGGGGATGTTTAGATTGGATATTAGGAAGAATTTCTTCATGGAAGGGGTTATCAAACATTGGAACAGGCTGCCCAGACAAGTGGTGGAGTCCCCATCCCTGGAAGCATTTAAAAGATGGGCAGATGTGATGCTGAGGAACATGGTTTAGGGGTGGTTTTGGCAGTGTTAGGTTGATGGTTGTACTCGATGATCAAAGGTCCCTTCCAACCTAAACGATTCTATGATTCTCCCTTTCTTTGGGAATCAGGCTGAAAATTCCTGAAGATGTTTTCTGTGTGCAAGCATTATGGAAAGTAGATACAATTAGGTTACTTTGATTGTTGGCTATTACAATGAAATTTACCTCCTTAATGAATTTATACCTTTATTATCGATTAGTTAAAATTGAGGTTAGATAAAGAAATAATTGCTTATAACAGTTATTGATAGCAGGTTGCAAAATTGGCTTGTAAACTACAGGAGTTTAATTCCTTCCTTTGGAAGCTTTCACTGCTAAGTATGGCAAGTGTCTTGCATTTCTCAGTGAAAGGTCTAACTTTGGTATTTCAAAATTTGCATGCTTTTGCTTTATAGCAAATCTCTGCGAACAAGGTATTCTTCTTGTATATATACATGTATACACACACCCCCGCTACACTACCACCGCCCCCATCTGATCGATGTTGGTTGGAATGTCTGATTACAGTCTCTCCCCTAAAATCAGCTTATGAATGGCAATGACAGCTGAAGTTCAAGCTATGTGGAGGTACTTGTGTTTTTGAACAGTTGGTTCTTTCAGTTCTGGACATTTTATGTCACGTCTTTGTAGTAGATATTTGTTTTCTGAAAACAGAGATTGCTACCTGGGAATGCTCCAGCCCTCAGCAGGATAATAGCAGTACTAGCCTAGAAAGTTTTGATTTTACATTTTGATGTGGCCGTCGGTGTTGTGGCTATGTCTTTTTAACGTTTGGGAAATGTTACTTGCACTCTTATGGAATTCCTTGAAGGTATTTCAGGGACTTCAGGTAGAGAATATACTTAATCAGCTTAATATATTCCTGTGGTTTTGGGCTTGCTCTAGTTTAAATCGTGCTTCACAGGGTTGTTAAAAACTCTCAGTTAGTTTGAATGCCCTGTGTGTTCGGGTTGCTAAGTCAGTCAACAGAGATGCTTCTAGTGGCAGTGCCTTAGTTTGAAGTCCAAGGGAATTTAGGGCAAGGTTTTTCCCAGGAGTCTTTGGAAGTTTCTCCCTTAATAGGCCTGACAGGGCTGAAATTGTTACCTCCAGGGTATGGATGTTGTCTGTTTCTGTGCTCAGACTTCAGAGCTCAGACAGAATTCCTTCTCTTTCTCCTCTGCTTTGAAGTGGAAGTATTGTGTGTAGGCTTGGGGGCATTTTAAACAGCATATATTTGGTAAGTCCTCTTTTAAGCTGTTGGTGAGATATTATGGATATGCAGACAGTGTATTTTTAAACACAGAGGAAACCACATGATTACATTTTTTTAAAAGTTGTGAAAGCAGGTATGAACTGAAAATTTTGTTTGATAAACAAAATTTTGCTAATGCTTGTATACAGCATATGTACTGTGTCAAAGTAGGAAAGATGCTTTTTCTTACATAAAAGCTATCCTGTTCATCTTAATCTTGCAATGTCAGTTTATTGGCTGAGTGTTCCGATGTTTGTCAGTACATTGAGTGTACTACATGCATATAATAATTCTCTCCTGTATGATTCAGGAAAAATTAACATTTTGAAATTGGTATGTTTCAGAAGAAATGCATTATAGAAGCACGTGCAGCCTTCTGTAATTTGAGGCAATACTGCTCATTTCCATAAGCAAATATGACTTTATTCTCTTTCTCTGCACTGGAAGGCTGCTCTCATAGTGGTGATATCATATGTTGTTCTGTGCTGTTTGTCATAGATGTTGTGAGGATGACACTGTACTTGATAGATTTTTCTCCTCTGTAGCATTCAGTTTAATCTGGTTTTAAAGAATTGCGATGATCAGTTAAAGTCTACTTGTGTTCCTAAAACAAATGGTTTCTGTTCTCAGGCAAGCTAAAGGTTTGAAGATAACTTTTCATTTCAGTCAGAGTGCAGGCTTGGTATATTTTGACCTCGTGACTTAAGCCTGGTATTACTTGCTTGTCCTTGATTCATGGAAATGAGCTTTGCACCAGCATAGCTGAAGTTTATCTTTGCATTGCAGCAAAAGAGTACAGTAATGCTTTCTGTAAAGATATATATAAAAAAATTTCTGTGTGTTTCTCTGCCTTCGGGTCGCCCATTTAGAAAACAAGCTAGTCTTTCCTTCCTTTCCCAGTACCCAAGAATTTAGTAGTAGTGTAGGTAATAAATTTATGTGCATAGTTGGTTACCAAAGAACCCCCTTTCTTTTTAATAGCCCCTCTGCCTCTGATTTCCTCTAAGATTGTTTCTCATCAATTATTCGCCTTGTCTCTATTCCCTTTGCACTTGGTTTAATGTGTCTTACTTTGGGGCAAGGGGGTATCCCTATGAAAATATGTTAAGTAGGGAGAAAAAATATTTTTTCATCACAAGTTACGCATTTTCCTGCAGTAGTTCTCTAGCTGAGATGTTCATTTCTAGCCTTTTATTGCCTCAGGGAACGTTTTGGGGGATGGTGATGAATGGGACTTGGAATGATGGAATAAATTCTATTATAAAAGTCTCTGCTGCTTCTTGACACACTTTATTTGATGTCAGTGTTTTTCCTAAAATTTTTGTGTTTTATTAATTTTGTGATGTTGCTGTTTTTTGTATTTGTGTATTGTTATGATGCATAGCTAGCTTCAAATGTAGTATCTCTTAAAAAGAAACAGACCAACCCACTTAATAAGCTAAATATTTGCAGCTGAACATTTTGAAAGGCTATGCTAACAGTATAGTATCATAGGGGAAGGCTATAGGGCAATCTCTGTCAGTGTGCTCTATGCTAGGTAAGACAAAGGAGTGTGTATGTGTGTTTATAAATCTTTACAGTACTATGTGCTGTATTAGCTCTGAGGCAATATGGCAAAATGTGTATTTCATGTTTAAAATGAGCCTGCTAAACTTGGCTGATTGATAGTTTGAAATTATTCAAGTAAAGAAAAAGAAAAAAACAGCTTCCATCAAAAGGTCTTGAGGTAGTAGATCACCCTTTTTCGGGTAAGAAACCAAACTAGTATAGTTTTACACATTTTCTTGCAATGTTTGTTTGCTGCTCATTGTTTACTGTTTGCTTCCGTATAAACATGTGCCAGCATACAGATGAAACCATCTTTATGAAAGTCATCATTAGAGAAGTTACAGATAACAGTTAAATGATTCAGTCAGTTTGCCCATTGCCGTGTAATTCTTTTCATTGCTTTCTATTTAATTTACCCTTTCAAGAGCCTTAGCTGATGATTAATTTTTCTGTCTCTTTGCTTTGAAATGCCATTTCAGATTTTGATTGTTTCTCACAACAGATATCTAGAATCTCAGCCAAGTGAAATGGAGAGTTGTGTATTTACTACTCCTGAACATAGTTGGCAAAAGATGTACCTCCCTCCCAATATGTTGCACAATTTTCCCATAGACACACTAGCTGTTGATTTATGTTTTGCTTTCTTTGTAACTCATTACTTTATTAGAAGGAAGTCTGTTTACTGTAGACGTTAAGTAAAAGAAGGATGTAGTATGTTCACTAGAAAGATTAATCCTGCAGAGTATTTTGGTCATCTCTTCTTAACCTGTGCACAAACAGTCATCTTACTGTTTTAAATATTAAGACAGATAATAGGAAATGATTATTCACTTTTCTCACCACATTAAAATCTAGGAGTATTGTACAAAACTATCATTCAACAGATTACAAAGCAGAACAACCCTAAACTAGCATTTTCATGAAGCATTCAACTGATTTGTGTAATTTGGTGTTACAGGCCAAAAATCAATGAGTTAATATAGAATTAGACAAATTCGCAGGAGGTGGCTCCTCAGTGACTATTAAAATATGGTCTAGATTCTACTCTGATTTGGAAATCTCAACCACTATTTTTTTGCAAGATGGTAGGATACATTTTTGTTATGTCCTCTCACTGAGTATTTGCTACCACTGTTAGATATGGGATAATGGGTGAGGTGGACCCCATATAGCTGCTCTTATGTTACTATCAGTCCTTGAAACCTCCCAGAAGGTTTCAAGTTCAGGAGATTTCACTGTTTTATCTTAATGTCTTTTAAAATTGGCAGGAAGCAGTTTGAAATTTGAGACTAAAACTAGTTTACCATGACCAGAATAGAAAATAATCATAATAGGACTTCTTTTTTAAGGAAAGATCAAACCAGAAAAGCTTCTTAATTTAGACCAGGTATATACAACACAGGTCATATTTAAATATTGCAGAAGCCTATACTAATGCCATCATTTGTGATACTCCTTTAAAATACCATTAAAATATTCAAAAAATATATTTTACTGTTCTGCTATTAGCAATAAAATGCTACCAAAGTGATATTCAAGCTGTACAGTTTAGCTGCCAAAGTTTTAAAGAAAATTAAACAATTGAACTGTGGAAAAGTGACTGCATAAGCACCTGTAACTGATGTTAGCTGAAGTGTTAAACCAGCTTTTGGCAGTGTGGCCTCTTTTGCAGGTGCACAGAATATTTTCTTTGTGTCAGTTTATTCAACTAGTACAGTTCATTAAGTATTTAATTTGAAGTTGGGAAATGGGCTGGGAATTGAAATAGAAGAAATGCTTATTTTCGCCTTTCAATCTGTGAATAAAAATGAGGTGTAAGAGTCTGAGATCTATTAGTTTTAAAATCTTATAGGATATATTAGCCTGAAATGATTGATTTAAATTCAGTAACTGCAGATAATATGCTGCTTAAAAAAACAGTCTGTTTAAGATGAATGCTTTTTGCTGTGTCCAGCAAGTTGCGTGACTAAGATGACTGGTATTTTTAAGTATATCTAAAGTTCCGTTTCCATTGACATCTGAATGCCGTTTGAGAGAGATTGCATTTTAAAAACAAAATAAAACCCTCGACCCTCTAAACAAAAAAACTTTTCCTGTGTGTGTATAGGGAAATTCAAATAAACACAAATTAATTTTCTTTTAAAATGATACTTAAAAAACATAAAATGTTTGAAACTGCTCTAATTTTTACTCCTGTGTCTGAAGCTGGAATTCGGAGGCTGTGCATCAGCCAGTGGGGGCACAACGATGGTTTGATTC
This sequence comes from Chionis minor, assembly GCA_013398295.1. Classification (NCBI taxonomy): domain Eukaryota; kingdom Metazoa; phylum Chordata; class Aves; order Charadriiformes; family Chionidae; genus Chionis; species Chionis minor. The sequence continues at coordinate 326,535 of VZSF01000015.1, read as the reverse complement.
ACAAAGATGTTTCACCTGGACAAGAATAAGAGAAAGCCTGTCTTGTAGTGGAAAGTGCTGATTCTTGTTGGTAATAGCCAGTGTGTTCTCACAAAGCTCCCAATCAGTCTGCCCAGCAAGGATAAGAGTTGCACATTTTGCTAGAGCTTGTGTCTGGGGAACAAAAAATCCCAGCTCCTTGTTGTGAGTGAGGTGATTCATCCTTGTGCCAGGAGGATTCTGCTGCAGCTCCTTCCCTTCTGCCCACTCTCTTCCATGTGGTACCTGCAGCCAGGACCCTTTGGAGTGGAGTCATGGTGCTCCCAGCACTCCAGTAACTCTGCATGTTCCCTGTCTGTCTCATGAGGAAATGAAAATAGGAACATTGTGTTGACAGAGGTGAGAATATTCTGAAATTACTGTATATCTGAGGTGTTGTGCTCTTCAGTGTAAGAAAAGAGTACCTGGTTAATATCCAAACTGAAGTCCGTCCTTCAGCTGGAAACTTTCTTGAGAGAGATTTTGAAACAGGGAGAAAGTACCAGTGTTACTTGTACATCCTCTGTAGATACATACATATTCTAGAGCCTTAAGGTGAAAAGTGGTTAACTTCTTTTCATATGGATATGGATTTTGATCCTGAAAATGAGATCTAGATTAATTTTATTACTGAAGTAACGTACATAAGTGATTCTTAGGTGTCCGTCTTTGAAGATTCAAAAGCTGTAAATGTAAATATTCCATAGTGGTATCATTAGGCACCATTTGTGACAGTGATAATACCAAAGAAACTTCATTCCAGTCATATAAACTGTTAGAACAGTTCTTGTGCTTTGTAAGTGAAATCTGCCTTAATATGTTATAGCACGTGCAACCAGAAAAACATCATTCTTTTGAAGAACACCGCCCTAAAACAATCTCTGTTTCAAGCCTTTAATGGGTTTTACTTGTAGGCAGTTGCTTTTATTTTTCTTTATGAGAAAAAGTACACCTAATTTAGAGTGATAGGGAAATACTTTGTTCTGCACTGGGTTAATACGTAAAAGAGAGAGCTTGCTGGAAATGGATTTTCGTCTGTTTATAGATTTAATTCAATTGTCTTAACTGTTACATCATCCTAGTTTGTTAATCTAATCTTGTATCCATGGGAATTTAAAACGTGCAGTAGGCACTTTGGAAAGAACAGATAGCTGTAGATCTGAAATTGTATTGATAGCTGCTATTATGAGCAATTTGAGTTAGCTTTAAACATAAAAGTCACATCGTCAGAGCATTACATGTTTAAAAAAATAAAAAAGAAGTGGTACAGTCCTTTCACAAGATGGAATGCACAAGCTAATGTCAGCTACATTTTAAGTACATGGCAGAACCATTACATGATGTCTCAGGTGGTGGTAAGCAATAAATCTGAGGGTGACCAAATTTCCCCACACTGATTACTTAATGCTGTCAAAAAGTGCTGACTGGCAGAATGTCTGTATGCCTGTTAACGTGAAAATTCTCTGATAAAGAAGAAAAATAGGCCTATATTAATAACTTTTCCTATACTTAAATACAAATTAATATCCTGCTTTTGTTTCCAGTCCCTGAACTGTTTCATGGCAGTTTAAAAGTCATTTTGATTTTTTGTTTTAAATGGTGGTTGTTTTTGCTGCCTGTTCAGAGATCTTCCAGCCAAGAATTGTCTATGCTGAAGTGCAATATGTGTGCACACATATAGTATACATGGTGTTTTGTTTCAACTCTGACTTGAAATTTTGTTGTGATTTCCTCAGAAGTAGCTCTAAAAAAATATTTTGAGGCGCATGCAGGTTGAGAAAATAGTTTGTCTATCTGTCCAGGCAAGTGTAATTTTGAGGCAGGTGGGGGAAAGTAGTTGTTGTTGATATGGCCTTGTTGACAGTTGATACAGACTTGATGGGCAGCTTTTTCCCCATCATAGTCAGCATTTTTATATTGAGGAGCAGAATTTAAAGTTATGACTTTAACTGTGTAGGTGACAGTGTAAATCTCTTTCTACCCATTTCTGGTATTCTGTCCAAGTGTGTCTTTTGTTCTCCTTTAAAATAGTTCTTCCCCGTTACATGGAAAAACAAGTAAACAAACAAACCAACCAACCTCATAATATTTTAGTTGCCACTGAAGCAGTAGCAATGCATGTGTGGCGTTTTCTGTTCCTTGATTTGTCAGCTTACCCAAAAGTCATCTGAGAGAGTTTGCACCCAAAATAATGCTAAAATCAATTTTTAGTATATAATTTGACTGCATGGTAGATAGCACAGCCTACTGAAAATGCTCATGGGTGGTAAACTCTGATTGTCTTCGGTAGTTTTCTGAATTTGGCCCTTTAACAGCAAACTGCGATTTAAATCCCAAAAAACAAAAGTATTTCAGCCTGGAGGTGAATTGTGCTTTACTGAGAAAGGAGACTTAAAAGCAAGAGTGAAATTAAGGAAGGGTTAGAATAACCTGGTTTTGTGGTAGCGATCGCCCTGAGCAATACTGAGCTGTCTAACTTTAGGCGTCAGATTTGATGCCAGAACTCAGAGCCTAGAGACCCTGAAGAATTTAGGGGGACCCCAGGAGGGACAGCTGGAGCTCCAAAGTTCCCCTGACCACGTTTGGATCCTGAACTCCGAACCTTACTTTATCTGAGGTTGTATACTGTTCTTAAACCAATCACATCTGGTTAGTCAGCCCTGTCCTAACCTCAAATGCTGATTTTTGACCTGCCACAGGGCTTAAGTGAAGTGAGACAAAATGCACTCCTTTCAGGGTATGTTTTAATGTCTGTGTACAGCTTTTTGGTGAAATTAAAAAAAAACAAAACCGACAACAACAAAAAAACACAACATAAACCCAAAAGAAAATAGGATTACATCTGGTGTAGAGATGTTTCTTTTGCTATTGTGTTGATGCAAGTTTTCAGTTTTTAATTGTGCACAAATGGCAGAACTACTCTCTCCTGTTTTTTTTTCCTAATGTAACCAATTTAAATCTAAGTGTGGTTTCTACCATATGCTTGTTTCAACCATATTTGCAGTTTAAAAAAAAAATATTTCCAAAACATGAGAGTTCAGGGAAATACACTGTTAACCATGAATCTGTGTAGATACTAATTTTTGAGGGTGATGCTAGCAAAAGGAAAAGATTGATCTGTATGGCTTGAAGCTAAACGATACAGTTTACTTAAAGGAAGGAGAACTGCCGGACTTTTTCTCATCAGCTTTGTCAAAGAGTATGTATTGTGAATAAGGCTGAGACATCCATGTGTACTTAGAAGGTGCTGTGGTACCATAATAGAAGTTACTCTGCGCAAATCTTGAAAGAAGGGGAAATACACTCTGAAGTGATTGAGGTTTAAATCATGAGAAAAATTTTAGTCTCGGGCATGTGTTTGAATTTTCCTTGTCTGTAAATTACTGATGCAATGCAGCAAGATGATAACTAGTTTTTCTAGACTGAGTTCCTAGGTTTAAAATACAAAGTGCTACTCTGGCACAAAACAGTAATGCTTGTAAATAACATGGTTGTATGATCAACCTGGTATGCAGAAAGGAGTTTTTCTGTGTCTCATCATTCAGGGAAAAGATGAATTTTCTGCTTAAGCTCATACTGGTTATAAATGTTCAGCACAAATGCAATAGCATGAGTAGAATAACATGGAAACTCAGCATGACATAAGGAAAGCAGTAAGGGAAAAGGCAACATTCTCTTTCCTGACAGAAGAAAATGAATGAGAGAAGCTCTTATGTAAATGTGTATAATAGTCTATAGTCTGTCTATAATAAATGGTATCAGCGATGGGTTTTCATTATATTCTATCCATGTGTGAGGAAGACAGTGATGAGCAAATTCAAGGTGTGTATGTGTAATGGACGTGGTGTGACTCCGGAGTCAGGTTGAGTGCTGGGCAGTGGGATCTGGGGAGGTGTCTCTCTGGCGGAGTGCAAGGGAGCAGGCTTGGCTTTCCAGAGCCCTGTGTGTGCGGTAGAGAAGAGGCAGGGAGAGGCTGAGAAAAGAAAGGAGCCTGCAGGAGAAGCGCAGGCTGGGAGGCAGGAGCAGCAGGGAAAAGGTGTTCGTATGGCAGGGAGCAGCCTGAGCCGCAGAGGAGGAGGGGAGATGGAGGAGAGTTGGTTAGCTTAGGGATTCTTTGAGAATTGCTGTCTCCTGAAAGAGAATAAGGGATTCTCCCTGCAAAGGGGGAAGAGTGCTGCTTCTTCTCAGGTCTTTCATCTAATCTTCCTGCTTGCCATTTTTTTTCCCCTTTTAGAGAGGGCATTTTGGTTCAATTTACTTTTGCCTAATAAAAGGTTGATTTTGTGCTACAGTGTCCTAGTGGTGTATGCATGTTAGAAGAGTGAGGGCCAGAGGGGCTGTTTTGGGTAATTTTAGCTGAAGACTGCAGCTGACTTGGTTCACAGAGATGTTATGATTTGTGATATCTCTGTACAAAAAATAATGTTATATGTCAGTAAAATTATTTTTAAAAATTAAGAAAACAGACTTTGTTTTTCTCTTCCAACAAGAAAAGGACCTGTATGACCCCAAAATTTACAACAAATAGGGAGAAAGAGAAAGCATTGTAGATAATGATCAAAAAGGCTGGTTGTTTTTGTGCAAGTAGAGAAGCATTCCAGATGAACATAATAAATTTCATAACCTCATGGCAATAAGCAAAAACTTGCAGGAATAAAAGAAAGGAAATAGCTGCCAGGCCACCTTCCCAAATTGGAAAACAGTATTTGTAATCCCACTGCTCCCGCACACTTTGGTTTCAAAGTTCAGACAGCTGTAAACTGAGAACTGGGTAATGTCATTTTGCTTCAATTTCTCTGGAAAACAGTGACAGAAAACAAGTGAAAGGAGATCTTAAAAATTCAGGACAAGGGAGGAGTGTGGTAAAAACAGCATCTTGCAGCAGTCAATACATGGAGCAGATGGAAGTGCTGAAGTGTGGTCCCATCTTCTTAGACAAGTGTTATGTGAACGGTGTGGTACAGGAGACATCTTTCAACTGCTGTGGAAGCTGGGAGTCCCTGGAACAAATGAGGGTCCTGTCTCCCACCAGTCACAGTGATCAGAAACTTCATCTTTCTCTTAACCAGAGGAATGAGAGGGAAGTGAAGAGTTGGTTGTAGAAGACAACTCTGGAAAAGGAGAGGTCTAAATTCAGAGTGTTAGTTTTGGGAGAAGGAGTGAGCTTGATATAAGTGATTTTTTGGGGGGTTGGGTTGTGTTCCCCCCCCCCCCCCCCCCCCCCCCCCATCTTTGGTCTCTTTAGTTGACTATGGGGAGGTTTTTTTGTCCTCTTTGAGTTACTGTTGATTTCTCACTGTGGAAAATGAGGACAGAAATGAGAAAAGGGGTTGAGATAATGACCTTGAAGAGTATAAGCAACAGTATATTTGAATTTGTAATAGGGCTTATTGAGTTGTGAAAGTTTTACAAATAAAAGTACCAATGCAGTGGGCTTTCTGGTGGTTTAGCAAGAGCGTTTCTCTGTACTGTTCACGTTTATGTCAAAAGGAGTTGGAGACTAAATTATGCTGAATCATACAAAAGTGTCTCATCTGTTTTCAAACTGTTGTGTTGAAGAAAGGCTGAAAATTGGATACAGGTCACCAGAAACACTTTGGTCATACATGGAAAACAATTATCTTAAGGAATAAATATTTGTCTTAAAGAAGGGAGTAACTTAAAAATCCAGCGCTTTTTGACTTCAGCTTTTGTACACCTTCTTGTCAAATGTACTTAGAGGGGGAAAAAATTTCTCTTAAGTGCCACAGGAAGATTTGATTAGAGAGATTAGGTTCCTTTTGACACCTTTGGAAAAATCACACAAAATGGATAAATGTGGTGATCCATCCCTTTCTTCAGAATCTCCTTGTAAAAATATGCATAGCTCTTGATATCAAGATGATAATCACTTGAAACAAAAGACAATATTCACCTTTTGATTTCTGAGCATTCCCTCAGTACCAGGACACAAATTTAAGTCTTACTTTCGCTTTTCGTATTGATTTCCTGCATACGTGGAGATAGAAGGGATTACCTGTGTATAAAACGTGTTGCTCGCTATGAGGAAGGGTAAGAGCGTTAGGTTTTCTGGTTGCTCCTCAGCATTGGGTGCTGGTATTTATTCCAGCTATAATTACAAACTTGTGCTGCCAGTGAATGTGGTACAGTCACTCCAGCGTTGTTAGCATCTCTTAAATGAGGAAACTGTTGCACGTTCAAACTTCTATTATAGATCTAGTAATTATGGCTGCCATCAGTCCCAGCCACTATAATTAATATTATAACTGACAGTTATAATCTTCTTTTCACTCACTTGCAACATTTAAAAAATTAGTGTCTTAGACCAATGTTCTCCTCATTTTTTTTTATTTCCCTATGGATAAATTATTTTGGAAAGACTTGGAGGGGAAAAAAAAGTAATTTTTGTTTAATTTCATTTTGGATAATGTGAGAAATTCCTTACTCATATTACTAAAGTTTTCCCTCTCGCCCTACCTGGAAGTTTTGCAGGGAATGTTTTATAGCATATTCTGCTAACGGGATGGCCGTGTCACTAGAAGCTGCTGGCTGGTCTTTGAGGTTATGGCCAGACAGCACGAGAATAGACGTGAATAGTTGGTGAGTCTAATTGGAGATGCCTGCAAGAGGAAGCTGTTTAGTCTACAGCTTCTCTGAAACAACTGCAACTGCCTACGTCTGTTCCCTGGGAATCCTGGCAGTCGGTAGTGCGAGGCAGATCTGCTGTGAATAAAATCTCTTCCCCCTCTCCTCTTTATATCCTTATTTAGGCTGTCTCTGCAGGGCCAGCCCAAGGCTTGTTAAATACTGACTGAAGTGAATGTAGGGAGTTATCCATTTATCCTTCAGCTGCCTCTGTACCCTGGAATCTGTGCCTGATCTGTCATTTACATGCCTCAGGTTGGGATGGCACGGTGTTGGTGATGGACTACTGCATCTTGTGAGCTTATGGAAATAAAATTTATGACCATATATATGTGGTCTTGCCATCATATTCAAAGTGACCTTCCATACAGGTTAACTGTGGGCCTATATAATCGGTATGGGAGAGGCAAGCAGTTGCTTAGTATGGCTTTTGGACATACACCAGGAGAAAGTAAGGAGCAGCTGAAAATGAGATTGTGAGACCCCCATTTGGTGGATCAATGCAGAGCAGCACACTGAGAGCTGTCCTTAGTGTGGAGTGAAGGCTTTAGTCCATGTTCTGGTTTAGTTAAGTAACCACTACCAGTTGTAGGAACTACACAGTTGCAGTCCGTTTTTTCCTGCATTCATGGTTATTCCTTAGATCAAGCGTATGATTTCCCTGTCAGAACTTAATGGTAAATGTGGTCACAGATACATGCAATTACACATTTGTTTTTCTGAGAAGGTGTTTTTTTTCTCCTGTTTGTCATCAGTTTTCATCTTGTTTAGCAGCTCATGGATGAAAATCTGTATAACAGCTTAAAATGTTCTCATTTCTTTAGCTTAGTAAATACTAAGTGACACGATGTCATTAAATCTAGTAATTTGCCAGGTGGATATTGCCACAGAAAAACTTACATTTCAGCGCTGTATACCTCTCTTAATTAAATCACATGAAGCTTTACCTTGTGTTCCTGTAGCACCCTTGAACCATTGTTTATTTTGTCTCTTAGGCACACCACTCCTAGTGCGCAGGAGCAGTGATCCAGCTTTGGGGCCACCTGCTGACTTCCACCCAAGTGCTTCTCATCCCAGTGACCACAGTCTCAAGCATGTTGTGGCAGTAGGTATCATGTAACTCACCTTTTTCTTAAAGGCAAAACCTGTTCTTAGCTGTTGGTATATAGGAGTTTTATAGGTCATATATGAATTTAAATCTAAACTGAGGTGCACCGTACTCATTTTCTGTAAAGGAGAGAATTTCCTCTGGACAAAATGGTTATTTTAGATGATACAGTCAATTAACACTGGTTTTCATGGTTTAGAATAAGAGATCTTCATAAAGCTTAATGGTGACACGGGGCACAGGAATATGAACTGAACTTTTAGCAATTGCTTGTTTGTTCAGTATCATATTGTCCAGTTTAGCAGTGCTTAGTGGAAAAAATGTACTTCCCCTTTAATTTCACTGGTCTTGCACCATTTTTCCCTTCCCTTGTTTTCTCATGGCATTTCTGTCTTCCTTTGGCACCCTGCTACAATCCTGCATGCTCTCTTTCTCTTACTTTTGTGTTTTAAGACATGAGTCTTCCCTTTTGAGGACAAATTTGTTTTTGGTGTAGTTATTACTTAATATTTGTGCAAAGACACAATTAGTGAGGATGCAGTAACTCTTAATCAGATGTTATAGCAGGCTGTCTTCAATCTTCTAAAAGTGATACTGTCTTGGTCACACTCGAGCCATATTTTTTACTTTACAGTTTAAAGGCCTGAAGCTTTGTGTTTGTGTGTGAGGAAGGTGTTCCTATATTACTTAGAAAAAGGTGAAATTCTTTAGAATTTCTGAATGTCATCTGGGCTGCATAAATGCAGCAAGCAGACTAGAGCTTTTTCATAGAGTTGATGTTTGCCTAGAAAGCTCTGGTGGGTCTACTTCTGTACTACTTTAAGCCAAATGAATGCTGGCTTAAATGTTGGCGCAGTTGCACCTGCTTTCATTTGCTTGTGAAATTTATGCCTTTTCTCCTTTAGCTTCCCTGTAGTGCGTTTTAGTTCACTCCCTGTCTCCAGTTATGTAAACCAATTTATCGGTGTTTTGTTTCAAAGAAACCCCACTCGGAAGCCCCCAGCCTCTTCATTTGGTGTGAGGGGGATGTTTCAGCCTAGGTCACATCTAGTTTCTAGCAAGATTCCACAGATGGCCACACTGGCATGTTAGGTAGCAGGAGGAAAGAACTGGGGTTCAGCAACACATGCTGAGGGAACCTTTTCATCTGAAGTCGTCGTATTTGAGACTGTGCTTCCAGTTAAGTTCACATGAATGAGGTAAGTAAATAGGAAGCCAGATGACTTGCATATAAATTATGTTTTATGGGTCTTAACCTTAACTCTGTAATTCTGAAGGCCAACACAGGATTTTAGTTGACTGTTCATTGTTTCTCTTTGCATGGCAAATGCGTGTGCATCTAAATATTTAATGTGCATCTTACTTTGCAATGGCTTGTGTTATTTGCTAAGTGGTGCAATTTTAAAAGTGCTAGTGACTCTCCAAGTACATTATGGTGTTACAGGGGTCTGAACTTTGTCAAAGTCCTGTGTCATTTGTCAGACCTGTTTGAGCTGAGAGGTTTTTCTTGATGTTTGCTGCGAGCAGTTACATATTAATGAGATATTGACTTAGTCTGACAAATGAAAGTACAAAGAAGAATTTTTGGTTAACAGTGCAAATCTCACTCTCTTTGCAAAGTTGATAAATGTGTAAAGTGGGTATGTCAGTATTTAATGCTGACCTCTGGTAATTTATGAAAAGTTCTAAAATAAAGTGGAAAATTTGATGAAATTTGTTGCATTCCAGGACATGTTTTGAATATTTTTGACCATCAAGGAGAGAAAGACAGGATTTTGTTGTTTTGTTTTTTGTTTTTTTAAAATGTATTAGTGGTGACAAGCGTGTTTTATGCCATTATATGAGGACTGCAGTTATATTTGGAGGCCAACAGCTCACCACGCTTCTCTAACTTGCATCAGTACACAAGAATCCTCTAGGCCTAAAGCAATTCTGTATGCCTAAAATACAGAGCATCCCTCCATCAGCTATGGGGGTAACAGTCAAAGCTGGACAGAACAACATCAGAGAAGACTTTCAGATTTTTTAAAATGTCATTTAAGTGGGGGGAAAAAGGCTCAGAAGGTTGAAAGTTTTTATTGTTAAAGTGAAAATCTGTTACAGCAAGATACAAACTCTTATGTTTTCAACAGTACTATTTCTAAAACTCTCATCATCAATCATACTGAAATATGCTTTGGCATAATGTTTTGGAAAATGTAGAAAGCTTAAATAACAGGTTAAATTAGGTACAGATTGTTTTAAAACACAGGGAAGAATCGATATCTGACAAATGAAAAAACATGGCACAAACAACTGAACACTGCCTTTTGAATATAGCTATGCTCTTTCATTGCAAGTGTAAAAGCAGTATTTAAAGAAAATTCATTTGTTCTTTATATTGCTGCTGAAAATTTAAAATTAATACTGTGTTTCCTTTGCCACAAACACCTATTTTTTCACGTTAAGCTGCTTCCTTGCAGTCACATGCAAGTTAGAAAAACCAGAGCTGTTGCTAGATAAACAATTTTGAGTGCATGTAGTAAAAATTAAGTCTCTGTATTTATGCCACAATTATCTTAGCAATCATTTTGTAATTGAAACTGACTTCCACAATTAGCTTAATTGTTTTGGCACTCCTGGCATTTTGGTGTTTGGCAAGTAGAACTGACAGTTTGGTTCTGTGTAGAAATACTCATAGTTAGACTATATGCTGTTTTGTATGGTATGTACTGATACACCAGTAGTTGGTCAGATTTTTGAGAGGTGATTATAATGAATCTCTGAAGAGAGCACTGATTTGTCTCTAGGAGAGTGCAGGACAGACATACAATAAGTAATACAGCAAACACGCTGTAATATAAGAAAAGAAAATTGCTATCCAGTTCATTTAAGCCATTCAAAGTATTTATAGAATCTAAGCAGATAATATATTCTGTTTTTTAGATGTTCTTCTGTTCATTCAAAGGAAGATTTATTTGTTTTTTAATGCCATATGATGATTACCAAAAATTACAAAATCTTTTGTGAGTAACCAGGTAGTTTGGGAAGAATATGAGCTATTCTTTCATATTTTCTCTGACACTTATTTTGTCTTAGCTGTAGTTTTAGCCCCAATTAACAAAATACTTCTAGATCAATCAAAAACTGATAGTGAAGTCCAGCATCTGTTCTCTCAGACTGGAAGTCATTTAACAGATGGTACAAAATTTGAGTTTCTTTTTTCATCCAATCCTCTCCTTCCTTATCATGATAGCTGCCACTGAAAAATTTAGAGACTGTAATCAGGGAAAAATAGGGCTTACAAACATCTGAATTTGTTACTGAAGAAAAGGTATTTGTTAATGAATTTGTTAATTTATGAAGGCAACTGTTAAACTCTTCTGTCTAGTTAAAATCACAGAGCCCTGGCTAGGCTTTCAGAAATGGAAATTTCCCTTCCTAGATCTCCAGAGAGGACCTCAGGGAAGCATAATTAGTTTAATGCACTTCTCTGAAAATTTCAGTGGCCATAGCTTTGCTATGGCAAGAACCAAGTGCTGGTCCAGCGGCTTTTTGGCTGTGAATGGCTTGGCTTTAGAAAGTAGGGTTAGCAATGGGCATGAAGTCTTCCACCTGGGACCTCCTGTGGAGTGAGGCCATGCTGTGTCATTGAGACAGTCGGAGCCTTTCAGAGGGAGGAAATGTTCTTTGGCCACTTGACGCTTGCTCGACACTTGTCCCCAGCTTGCTGAGAGGAGCTGCAGTTTCAGGCTCTCTGTGCTAACTCAGAAGTTTCTAGCTGGATCCCTCTGCTCAAGCTCCACTCTGATAGAGGTGAGATGCAGCGAGGCAGAAAGTCTGAATTGGGGGATTCTCTTGGTTTGGGGTTTTGAACTTTTTGGGAGCCAAATACATTTTGCTGCCTTTGCTCAGTCCATTTCATCCAGGTAGTAATTGCTAAGGTGTAATTAAAACACCTGAACTTTCCTTTCTGGAGCTATTACTTCTGCTTATTTCTCTTTTTGCCCAGGGACAGACTTCCCTACTATCTTAAGACTTGATCCGTCGTAGGATTTAGATGGAGGATTGTGGTCCTATTTAAGTTGATGGGAGTTTTGCATTAATTCCGTTGGGACTAAGGTTTCACCCCTTCTTGTTAACTTGCTGATTATGATGGGGATGCTATGTTCTGCATTACTCTCTTTTATAGTTGCATGTTTCCTCGATAAATACTTAGGTTAACTTGGAGTTAATCAATGGGAATGGCTGATTAAATTGCATTCATCCGTATTTAAAGGTACAATGAGATGCTGGATCAATTGAAGAGCTGCTCCAGTGGCTCAATACTGTTTCAATTTTTACCTAGATGTGACTTGAAATTGACTGTATTTTATGCATTGTGGACATATAATTTGCAATTTTGGATAAGGTTCATATATAATCAGAGCATTTTTATGTTTCAAGCCCTTGTTAAAAAGGGTCGAAACCTCCTCTGGTTCTTCTGGCCGTTAATTGTGTTTGTAATGTATTAGCCTTCCTGATTAAGTGTCTGCAGATTAGCATAATGTTAGCTTGTGTAAGGATGCAGCTCCATGATTTGTTCCTTTTACATACTATTTTATAGACATATGTAAACATAAAGATATGCTACAGTCAGAGCTTGGCTTTGAGATAAAGATTATCAGTAGTACTTTCAAAATGTGTGGGTATTTTATTATAACTAAAAGCGGAACTATTACTTCACCTGATTAGGTTCTTTAAAAGCAGGGCAGGGCAGAAAAGGTCTGGTTTTGACACAGTGATGGAATTGCTGTAGAGTCTATACCTTGGGTTGATCCGAGGGGCTTCTGCTGGGGCTCGAGCTAAGAGACCGTACTGCCACAAGGGTTGTATTGTCTGTATGATTTTAGAAGATAAAACTTTTGTCCAGTATGTTTACTCAATTTGACTAGGTCACGTAGTTTTAATTTCTAGTCCCTTTGCATGTGTTAGAATTTCAATATGAAATTCTCCCATAGTTACGTGATTCCAAGAGGTGTGCTTTGAGAAGGAAACCAGATGTTGCTAGAAATGCAGTAACTCTTCAAGAACTAGTAGTGCTGGAAGGATGGTGCACTTGTAATGCTTTAAATTCAGTGCTTGTTGACATATAATAATTAGACAACAAATAAAGTAGAGATGGAAACACATCTTGGGTATTACAGTGTATGTTGCAGGGTAGAGGCCAGAATACTTCCCTGAGGTGGTGTAGTCTCAGACTGTCATTCAGAATAGCAAGGTTTTTAAATTCTGGAAGGCATTTACTTTTCCTGGTAAAAGTTTTCCTATTAATAATTTAACTCCTGCTCTTGAAATACTGCTGTGTGGAACTGAACAGAAGATCTGGGGAGATTTAAAAGAATTTCTGTCATTGAGCTGGGGAGTTCCGAACAGTTTGAGTTTTTTAAAAGGGAATTCTGATGTCGGTGAATCCATTTTTAAAGCAACTACTCTGTGTCTGTTTACGCTGTGGAACATATATAGAACACTCCTAATCAGCGCAGGAGCTTGTCAGTGTAGTGCTTTTGATGTCTGATTAGATGATCATAGGGACATCTGCAGTGAGTTAGTTTTGAAGTTGTTGGTGTGAGGCACTGCAGGAACCAGAGCTGTGTGGCACTCTTACACCATGAAAAACTGCTGCTCTTAAAGAACCTTTTATAAATCCAGCTATGCAGCTAGCTGAGGGCTGTCAAACATAACAAAAGCCATTCCTTCTTGATTCTTTCTGTTGTTTTTCAACCTTGCGCTGCTTTTTTCCCCGCTTCCTTGTGCTGTGGCATTCTGTGTCAAAAAGAAATTACTTTATATTGTAGAGGAAAAACTAAGAAGCATAAATGAAATGTTTGTAATACTTTAGAATACTGAATTGATCATCTGAAAAAGGACAGAAGTGCCCTGAGGTAATTTCCTCTTTTTGAGGGTGCAAAGAAGTATGTTTGTGTGTGGGAAAAGTCGTCTTTGTGTTCTTGCACAATCTTTCAGAAAGAGTGTATTATTTTACCTGTATTGTTTAAGATGAGCAGTGGGTGTAATTTACATATTTTTATTTGAAACTGATAAGTAGGCTTTTTGTGATTTATTTTAATAAGAGCTAATAATGAATATTCTGTGACATTAATATAGTATATAAATTATCAGTAAAAATGGTGCAACTGGTAAAAGAAGTTATTCGTTGTTAACGTGTTGCTTTCTAAAGCCTATTTCCAGTGAGAGGATGGAATGGAGCCTTTTTACTGAATATTCATGAGAGAAAGTATCTATTACGAAAACCATCAAAGTTCTCCATCGTTCTGGAACTTATGTTAGTAGGGGGTTGGGTTTTGTTTCCTTTTTAAAATAAATTTTGGGCCTTGGTTGTCATTTTGAAGATACCTGATTGTTTATAAACCTTCCTCCTTTGTCCTCTGCCTTGTGCAGTTAGGTGGATGTGACTGCAGGTGATGGAAGATGGCTGAGAGACTTAAAATCTTTCTTTTTCCCATGTGGCCTATGTTATAAAGAATGTGGAAAAATTATAGAGTGGAAATAGGAACTGCTGACAAAAATAAAGGGGGGGGGAAGGTCACGCTTTCAATGCTGCTGACACACATTCATCTCTGTAGCTACATCTTTGAGGTCCTACAAAATACTGTCATTCCATCTGGAACAGCTTTTAGCAGGCAGCTTACGCAACAGGCTCACGGTGCTGAAATTGGAATGAAACATTAGCAAGTTGCTTGTATGTCTGGCAGTCAAATTAAAAGTGGAAGACGACAGTCAACATGGCTCATACATATCATTTACTGTTAAGCTCTAGAAAAATTTAGCTAAAATAAAATAGGTTCTCAGTCAGTGTCCTACAGAAATGCTTACTACTAAATAAATAACATTTTCCATAAACATAGGAATCCAGTGGACAACTGGAATAACGGCAGAGATCATTGATACTTACTTAGACCCAAATGTTGCTGTGACATTAGGAAAAAACCCTCATTTTGGATTTTTAAATACGTCATCATACAGTGCACTGATGTATGACACTCTGCTCTTGTTCTGGTTAGTGTTTCTGTGTCTCTGAAAGGGGGACATCTGTGGCTTTGTTCCTCTTACAGGACTGATAGTTATTCACACTCAAAGGAGGTGCTTTTTTTTTTTTTAGGTTTTTTTTTTTAAGAGAGGCACCGTAGGTGCTAAATTACCCATCCTATTGGAGGGACCTTATCGGGGGATTTGTTCTCCTGTGTAGTTGGTGTCTCAGCTAATCTGGATTTACAGGTTTTTGAGTTATAATAATAACGTAGTGCTCTTTGAAACTTGCATGATCAGGGTTTTTTATGGCACCAGGTCCTGATATACTCCATACCTATGAAGCAATTTCTTACAATAACAACTTCAATGAAGGGAGGAATACTTAGTGCTTTTGTGTACTGTGTGTTTTTAGTGTTGCAAGTGTTTGACATGTTGGAGTTGGTAATAATAAACTGAGACCACTGTGATTATAGACTAAAATGTTAAGGGTGATACAGTGAGATTCAAGATTTTGAACGAACGTCTCAACTTTGATTTTTGTCCATAATTGCAATGGTCTCTTCTGGCCTGCAAATCTAATGTGACCTTTTGTTATAACCTTTTGTTATAACCCAAGCAGTAGAACTTCTCTGAAATAACTTCACATAAATAAAACCTAATAAATAAACAATTTCATAAGTAAGTAAATTTTCAGTTAAAAAGGAAGTGATTAGACTATAGAGTAATTGAGTTGGTGCAAGAGCAAATTGTCACTGTTCCTCTCTACTGTGAGGGACGATAATTACCTGTTCATGAGGCACCCTGATATTCTGGTCTTGAGCACCCAAAGATGGACATACCTGTGATCTGATCTTGCACAGTTGTTCTTATGATGTATTTCAGATCCTAAATAAGGGTATTTGCCAGTTCAGAGTTTTACACATCCCAAGCAATATCATAAAAAAGATTTAGCCCCCAAGAGAGATCTTACAGGAACAGTTGCTCCCATAAGATTTTGATATTTTTTTTTCTTGACAATCAAGTTGAGTAGTGGCTTGTCCTTTTTGAAATTATCTGTCTGTTTTTAAAATACTAGTAACAATTAGTTTTGCCTTTAATTCATCTTGGCCCAAGCCTTAATTTAATGTAGGTTTCAATTAGAACATATGTATTCTTAAAGCTCCTCTCTAAAATTCAAGTAAAACTGCTTTCTTGTTTGCATCAGTCCCAAGGGGTGCTGATAGCACCATATTTACTGTATTTGAACTGCACCATGTAACATGACTGCGTTGAGAGCATATCATGGTATCTAAGAGTTAGGAGAATTAAACTCTGTGGTGGCGTTCACGCTGTTGTCTATTTAGCAGCTGGCTTAGAGTGATGTGAACTTGGGCCTTAAATAAAAGTGCTGCTGTGTTTCTTGTAGCGTGCTTGCTCCATTGACCTAATAGTGGTGCATCTGAGATGATTACTGAGAAGATGACTTCTAACACCTGTGGAGATAAATTGGCCTCTTCCTTTTCCTTTCTTCTGCTTTTTCAGAATTACCATGTATAATCAATTTCGTGGTGTATGTCAGCTTTACAGAAACAAAAGGAACCCCCTTCTTTTCAGTTGACCTCATGTCAGTCTAAGAAATACGGTGAAAACTCCTCAAATCTGGAGTTTACTTCCACCCCCACCCCTCCCTTTCTTTAATTACCTACATAAATCTTTCTGTCCTTCAAGCAGCGGAATGGGAATCAAACAGAAATATATTGTTTGGGGGTAAAGTTAGTTCTGTGAGCAGCACTACTGAGCAAGGGCCAGTTATCCTTCATCACCTCATCTTTTGACACTTTCCATAAGAGCCCAGATGAATTCTGTTTCTGATGCAGAAGAGGCATATTCCAAGGGGAATTTTATAAAACACTTCGAAGAGTAGTTGCAAGCATGTTAAAAGGAGGAGAGGCCAGGGAACAAAAAAAACCCAGATTAAATGGATTTTAAGTCACAAAGAAGAAAAAATATTATTTATCAGCAGGAAGAAAGATATCCCCTTCAATTTGATTTCAAAAGACATAGACAAAATATGGATGTTTCATCTTAAAAATAAATAAATAAGTAAAGTCTGTGAAATGCTGCAGCTCTTAGTGAAAAATCTCTTTGTTACTCAGAAGTTCCTGAAGCCATATTCTCTTTAGCCAAAGAATCAGTGTCTTAACTGTATTGTTGTTTTAAAAGAACATAGGGACCATGTTCCTCAGATCTGTGAGGCATCCAACAGGGCTGCCTAGGCATCAGGTGTTTCTATGTGCTTCTGCAAATATGTGGTTTTCCTTAATTAATGGTATTGTTGATAATTCTCTGGCACACAGACCAGCTACAAGGCCAGTGTGGCTAACATACACCACACGGATAAATGTATCCACGTTTCCTTCACGCACAGTATGTGCTGCCTTGGATGTTCTCACATTTCCATTTGAGAGAGTGAATTCAGTAATCTTGTGTATCTGAGGGACGAATATTCTACAAAAGATACCCTGAAAATATTGATGGCTGAAGTGGTAAGAACAGCTAGAACAGAAAGTTTTGCTCCTTGTGGAAAAAATGCAAAAGACTATTAAGCTTATATTGCAAGTTCTCCTCGAGTTCCTACCAGGGAGGCTCTGAAGAATAGAGACAGTCAGAATGGGCTGGAAAAGGTTTTATACAATATTTTCATTATTTAGAAATTACTCTGTAAACTTTTACGTAGCAGAATTAACTCTTGGAGAAAAAGAAGTCAGTTCCACTTCAATTTTCAGGCCATTCTGTCCATCCTTGATTCCCAGTTGTTAAGCATGGGAAAACACTCTCCTGTCAGGCCCAAGAGAAGAAGGGAAATTGTCTGAATCGCTTTTCCTAGATAGATTGAAACATTGCTTTGAGATGGTTACCGTGTTACAATAATATTATTGATAGTTTAGTTAATACACAAAAGAGAATCTCTGGTGTGTGTTTTTCTCTTTAAAGCACCTCCAAACATAGCAAGAAATTGCCAACAGCAGAAATAGTTTTAGATTAGGGATTACCATGTTAATAATAGCAATGCTATCCTTGGGTTTACAAAACACTGAACCAAATGATGGCTTCATGCCCGGCTGTGATTTTCTGCCTTTTTACCTTTCAGTGTCTAGTTTGTATGTAGTTGTCATTTTCAAATGGCTGTTTTGAGAGGCACGGTGATGACACTATTGTGTTAATGTCATCAATCGTACAAACACTGATATTACCAGGTAAAGTTAGTTCATTAGAACCAGATGCATGCTCCTGTAAATAAAATTAATTTTTTTTTTTAAAGTATGGCACTATGCCAACAGATTATAACACTTTTGGGAAATTAATCTGCTGCCAATTATAAGCATTTATAATACTATGCAAGTGTATAAAACATCAAATTATTGATGTTAGTTATGTTAAAATTACTTTTATATAGTGTCTGATGCCAGTTACCTTTTAAGCACAGGTCTAACATGCAGATTCTAGGTTTACAGTGATTTAATTTTTCTTAAAATGATTCAATATTTAGAATTCATTACATATATATTCATACGATTGTGATGATCACTGCCTTAGAAATACTTCTCTTTTTTTGGTGTATTTAATTAGTGAGATTACTTCATGTCTAGTTTTCTGTTCCAATGCTCCTAGTATTTTGTTCTGTAGCAGCAAAACATGCACGTTTAGGGATGGTTGGCAACTCTGTTCAGTTTGCACTGCAAAAATCGAATGAGAAAATACTCTTTGATATATGCAATTTATAACCCATTTCTTTTGGTTTTTAAGTAGTTGAAATAATCAATCTAGGTTTTTAATAAATGTGTATTAAGTAAAATGGTATGAATTAAAATTAGAAAGCAGGTTCATAGCATTCACTATCTCTTAAAAAAAAAAATCACAACATTTTTTCAAGCAGGAGACGGAAAAATGTCTCTGCTTTGAGCCTACCAGAAGCTCTTCTTAGTGGGAAAGCATGTCTTTGGAAAGCAACTTAAAGTAATGCTACCCACTTATTGGCATATATGATACGCGTGTTCATGTGGTGCCCTTTGCTAACAATGTATTTTAAGAGAATTGAGATTGTGCCTTAGATACATTGTTGTGAAAAGAACAGGAACTAGATCAATATATTGCAGTTCACAGATAATGAAAGGATGTCTGTGCAAAGGAGTCTGAGAATACAACTCACTAGAGAGTAAAATTTATTTTCCAGCAACATTGAAATTTGAGAAGAGCTCAGCACCTACCGCTGATTTTTACTGATACTGCTGGGATCCAGACCCTTAACCCTCTCTAACCTCCTCCTTAAACAGGACGATGTTTAGTAACGTGCTTGTCCTGCCGTGAGGTTTGGGCTTTTTTGAACTGGGCAATGGGGAGCGCGTTGGCAGGCTTGGAGCCCTCCTGGGACCTGGGCCATTTCCCTGCCGCAGGGAGGCCGCCTCACCCCCGCATCCCTGCCCGTTTCTGCCGGGGATGGAGGCTTACGGGAGACAGGGTGGCCCTGCTGCGTGGGGCCCCTCTGACAGCCTCACGTCCTTGCGATTGCAGGTGGCCTCTGCTCCCGCTCCGCAGGACTGTGCCCTGGGTGGCTCTCCTGCTTCCTGGTGGGGCAGGTGGCTCAGGTGCCCCTGGGTTGGTGGGGGTCGCCCTGCCCTGTGGGGCTCCCGCTGCCGGGGCAGCTTCCATCCTTCCTTCCATCCTGCCCCGGCGGAGGCAGGCCACAGGCGAGGGAAGTCTTTTGCAGACTCAGCTTTATTCTGTGCTGCATTTTTCTGAATTTGGACTTTAAGCAGCTTCAAGTCCAATAAGAAATGCTAGCCAACAGGATTGTGGGGCTTCATATTGGTAATTTCCCCTTGCCTTTGGAGTCAGACTTGACTGTACACTGCAACTGGGGAACAGAAGGCTCCTATTGAGGAAGACAAATTGTGTCAGGAGTGTTCAGCCTCCAGTCTAATATATTTTTCCTACTGCAGATAGCACTTCTGGGTTCATTATAGCTCGCTCTCATAAGTCGTCATTTCTGTCTCAAGGCTGTTGTGCTTTCCAATGTAAAGCAGATTGATGCTGGCACATTTTTTCTATTTTAATTTTACAAAGTTGTCACACTGAAACTGTGCCTCATATTGGAAGTGCTTTGAAGTGAAGAGATAAACAAAGAGCTAAAATAAAATTAAAAAGGAGCACGAACAACATTTCATCTTGGTTTGTCTTTTTTAAAAATAAACTGAATGGATGTAGTACCCTTGTGCCACTGTAGTAAGTCTGCAAACATTAGTCGATCAATCTAAATTGAGTTAGTGTATATGCAGTAAGCAGAAACAGGTGAAAATTAGGTTATCTGTGCCCAGCTCTCTCTATTTGCTATGAACAGTGAGATATAAACTAGTTTTTAGACCCGATTAGTTTTGTTTATTTTCAGAGAGGGGCAGAGGCAGAACATGTGCCATATCTACCATACTTATTAAACCAAAAAACTGTATAAAGTCACTAGCTCAGTTGTGACATTTGCAGATAAAGGTAGAAAGCCCTGCCATAAATAAATCTGAAGTGAATCCAGGAGGAAAAACAGTGGCAATCCTTGGTACATTTCAGTTTTATCTCTATAAAAAACAAAAAAACCAAGAATTTCCTGTCTTTTCACTAACAAAAAAAAGAACAACTCATTGTCTCTGCCAGTGACAGAAATGCCAAGCAATTTATAATATAAAGTATGGTTTATAACTTCACTTTTTTGATTTGCGAACTCCCAAAACTTTTGCAATGAAAACAGTAAGCTAGATCTTCACGGTTACTTTTTATGAAGTTCTAAAAGTAGTCAAGGAATTTAGAGATCTGTTGACCACAGATTGAAGCTATTGTCCACGGCAATAAAATACAAAATACCAGTGGCAAATATTCTCTCACTATTACAGTTCTTGGGTGCACCGTTACTACTGATCTTTGATTTAAGGGGGAATGACAAGTCTTTGTCCTAGACCGACTTTGAAAAACATGTAAGGAGTAACAGCTTTTACACTCAAATAGGAGCCTTTTGTATGCGTTTATGCACCTCTTCTTACTGGTGAGAAGCAGTAATTGCACAAAAAAGCATGGTTTCTCCGAAGTGGCAGAGTGAGGGCTCTTCCTGAGATCATAGTCTTACCTGTGCAGTAGCGGCTTGTAGAGAAAAATAATTGCCATTTTCTTTTTCCTGTGCCAAGCAGTATCACCACCTCTGCAGAATGTAAGTGAAGACCCAGGGAGACCCAGCTGTGGGCTTCCAGTCCTTGAAACTACTTGCTTCTAGAACCCAGCATTTCATTTCAAGCTGGTACCTCATCTGTGTTCTGAGTTGTGTTGTAGGGCTCTGAAAATCAAGCCAAACACAGAGCTGGAAATTCAGTATTGCCCTTTCCACTATATTGAACAGGCTTATAAGTAGTAGTCGTGATGTACTGATACCTTACAGCTTCTATGTCTGTTCAGCCTGGATGCTAAAGAATCAAAGAATCCTCTTACTGGAGACAGGTAATCTTTTATTTGACAGGTTCTCTGTCACTTATTTTTACCAGGAGATCATTTAAAAAAAAAAAAAAAAAGAAGAGACCCTCTCTGCAAGCTAATTGAGAACCTGACAAAACTGATTTTGCCATTTGCCGGAACCCTGAACCCCTCTGAACCGCACTGCTTGACAGTCTTTGCCTTCTCCCTAGAGGAGGGGTTTGTGGGAAGAGCGTTTTGCTGTTAGGTTTTCTAGCATTTAGCACCATTGGTGAGCAAATATGCCTGTTCTGATTTCAAGAGGGTTGTGAGGATGAATGAAATACACTCTGAAGTGGTCAGGTTCTTTCCATCAGACCAAACTTCAAGGTATACTACTGTTCCTGTGCCATCTCTCACTTCAAAGGTATCTGCCCTTTGACTTTTAAGTTGAGCTGTTGTTGTTGGGGCCCTTTTGGATTGCCTGGGGCTATCAGATGTCCAAATAGCTGTAACAACAGAAATAATATTTCCTTTCTTATGGTTAACAGTTCCTGTTTGATTGTTACGAAGTTGTAAGGCAATTCAGGGTTGGGGGGGGAGGCGGGGAAGAACCGTTCAAACTTTATTTCAGTTTGCATTCAGCTCCCTGGATCCTTGCATTTGTGTTTTACAGGCTTGATGGTGCTTGTAGCTGTTTAGAATTGCATACAGCCATGGGGATTCTTGCACAAAGCAAAGAAAGAAATTTTCAGTCCAGATCAAGTGTAATTATCCCTGAAGGTGATCTTCTGGGTTCCCATTTAAGTTCCTGTGAAGGTGTGCTAGCTGAGCTTGTTGCTGTTGAAAGTTATAACCGTTTAAACAGGAAACGATTATTTGCTGGGAGAGGATGTAGCAGGTGGAAAGCCTCATCTCTCTTCCTCTTAGAACCTGGACTCCTTTTGTGCTCGCAACACCGTGCTGTAGACAGTTCACGCTTGAGGGGAACTGTTCAAACTGGTTTTTGAGTTGGAGTTCGGTTCCCCAGGCTCCTGTACGTGTGATCTCCAGGCTTTATCCCTCTATTACCATTGTACAGGAGTGAGTATGTATTGGAGAAGCTCTGAGTAGCTTAAAATGCAGCAGCGCATCGGTTTAGCAACACAGATCAGTATTATCCTGTTACTTCACTGTTTTGTTTCATGTATCCAGTACTTCCTATTAAAATATTAAGTCCAATTCACCGTGCTTTTTTGTTGAAATGTAAAGCCCTGCATGAGATTACGCACAGATACTTGGAAAAATGCCATTCCCTCCATGATCCTCTTTTCTACTGGGAGCTACTTTTGTCTAGGATGTGCTGCTCGTGCCTGCAGGATGTTGCATGATTGAGGGGTCCTAGACTATTAAGCTTATTCTCAGAAGAAAGCAGTGAATGTTTCCTTTGGTTGCTTTTGAATTTGGTAAAGTTCATCTCTGAGTGAGAGGCCTTTCTTTAGGAAGTCTACCTTGTTCTTTCCTTTACAAAGTAACTCATTGAAGTTATTTCTTTCTACCTTTTCTTTCTAGAAGAAAAGATAATGTCCTTACTTTTGAGTACTTAAAACACATTACAGTGATTTGGAGCTATTAAATATGCAGATTAGTAGTGCTCAATATAAGAAAGATACAAGCAAAGTCTAGCAGCTTGCAGTGCTTTGGATTTTTATAATGCAATTATAAAGTCTTCAGAAAAAGCTTTGCTTTTCTGTGTGATAGCATAAGCATTCTTTATAAATTTGCTTTTCTAAATAATGAATTTCAGAGAACTTAACATAGGTAATCTCGTTTTCTTCAAAAGTCAGACAAACAAAAAAACCTACAAAAAACAACCCAACTCCTTACCCCCAACATGCTCTTCACCCAGAATATCTGGTTGTGAAGTACTTGTAATTATAATCAGACCTGGATAATTCATGTTGGGTTTATTCATAAGTAATAATATTTGAAATATTTAACTGGTAAGCAAAATTGCACTGTTTTCTGTGTCTAACCATATTGTACTGAAGTTCTAAAGCTTAAATAATTCACGTACATAAAAACTCTGTTAACTTACGGTTAAGGTCACTCAAATTTTCTGTCAACACATGTCATGGTGTCACCCCAGCCAGCAACTTGGACCATGCAGCCTCTCATTCACCTCCTGTTCCTCCTCCCAGAAGGGTAGGGAGAAGAGGGAGAAAAGGAAGGGAAAGGAAAAAACCCAAACCTTGTAGTTTGAGATAAGGACAGTTTAATAGAACAACAGCAGAAAATAATACTACTAATAAACAATAATAATAATAATAGCAGCAATGATAGTATTGATACCAGGTCTAAAAGGGCAACTTATGGTTCCGTCCAGACTAAACTAACATAGTAAAGATAAAATATACTGAAACAGACAAGTCAAACATCTACTGTATTTAAAAGACAAAAGGAAGTCTAGAGCAGTTAAGTCAAACATTTGCAGTACTTGATTAGAACAAAAGGAGATCTTGAGATATTGTATCTTTGATTAGAATAAGATAAGGAAGTTGCAAAACCAGGTAGGAAACAGACAGAGGGTACGCCTATATACTGAATTCAACCAACAGGTACAGTAAGGAAGACCACTGACACCACCAAGAGGACCCTGGAAGACAAAATGTCAAAGACTTTTCCATGTGTTAATCAGTTCTCGGAAAGGTCATGACTATGTAACAGAATTCCCGGAAATTGTATGAATATGTACCTTTTGAATGTATATAAACCAAAGCAACCAAGCTTTGGGCATGCACCGTTAGGAGGAAGCGATCCACTGTGCATCCAGCACTGCAATAACGAATGCCTGCCTTCTAAAACTACAAAAAGTCTTAGAGGGTTTTCCTTATCAGCCGACTTCTACAGTATCAGTAGTAGTAGTAAAAGAATATACAAAACACAAGTCACTCTCACCGCCTGGTGAATTGGTTGCCCACCTGACCTGACTCAAAATCGTGGATCCCCACCCCCCCATTTATATACCGAGGATGACGTCTACAGTATGGATTCATTCCACTGTCCATTCTGTTGTTATGCCTATGCTCCTTCTAGGCTTCTATGGGAAGCTGAAAAAAGTCCTTGACTAGTACAAACATCACTTAGCAACAACTAAAACAATATGCATTGTTGATATTCCTTCAGTACCAGACCTGAAAACACAGCAACCACCAGAAAGAAAATTAACTCCATCTCACTGAAACCAGGACAATGCATTTCTTAAAAAAATCAAGGAAATTGTAAGTTAAGGAAATGCTAGTGTTTAAATTAGTCTCACTTCACATGCCTTAGCTCAGAAGCATCATAAATTACACAGATGTACTGAACTTTGTCCCTCCTTCGTGCATCTGTCATGTTCCTCACTTTCTATTGCAAGCACAATTTTAACTCGGCCTCCACCCTCCCAGGCAGCCATAAAAAATGACAGAGTTGTAAAAACAAGAAAATCTGAAGAAGAGTGGTTCACAGTTTGGGAGGGATGAACAGCAGGAGAGATGTGGTCTAGAAGTCAGGGGAGAGGTTTGCATGACCCTGTAATTTGCATTAAGACTTTTTTTTTTAATAGGCTACTTCTGCTTTACATCTACAACAGATCTGTTAGCCCCATTAGTTCCAAGAGCACCTTCACTGTGTTGCCTCTCTGTCAGCTCATGAAACAGTTTTTCACTACAGTTTGCTTTACTTTCTTCTGTTTTGTACCGTTTTCTGAGACAAACTGACTCAAATAGGTAACAAAGAGCAAAAGCTCAATCCAAGGCAGTTACGGAGTACGATGCTAATTGGATACTTTCATTTGGTGAACCATAATAAAATGGCAGTCTTGGAGACAGTGGTGCAGTTGAAACAAAGTTTGTAAAGCAAAGGTTTCGGTTTTTCAGTCTTGCTGAACATGATCAAATGTCTTCTGGGTATTAAAAGAGTGTGTAAATTTTGAGAAGAAAGAAAACATTGTTTTTTATATCTACTCAAAATGTTTCTAAAAATATTCAGTATTGAATAGAATACTGAAATGAAAGCTGCACATCTGCGAACAGGAACAACATCCTTGCGTCTCACTGGGTTAATTATCATGTAGAGTACTTTGGATCTTGCTGGAGTCCTCTGATGTGATTTACTTTACAGACCTAACTGCAAAAGGAAGTAGTAGTTAGGTATCGAGTTGACATGTACTGGAAGTAGTTTGGGACTTGATTTACTTTGCTATTTGGTGCCATACTTTTGATTTCTGAGTTCTGAGGAACTGGAAATAAGGGAGCTATTTTGTCCCACTGTGTGGTTTCTCTGCATATCTGAAACCAGCTTGAGCATCTTCCGTGGTGAGGTTAGGAAACGATGGAGCTATGTAAAGTCACGTGAGATATATTCGCTCTTTCCTTCCACTTTGTAGCAAACACATACTAAGCATGCCTCTGGGATGCCTTTTGTTTCTAGGAAATCATTGATATAAGTGAGAATGTTTATTTAAAAACAGGAATAAATAAGAATTGGGAAATTATGCTGGAAGACCTTTTTGTTATCAACTCTTCTTATGGCAGACTTTTCTCTGATTTTTCTCAAAAGCAAAGAAACAGGCGTTGAATTGAAACAGGAGTGTTTGTCCAGGAACACATGCAAGGAATAGGAGAACTGACAACACTGTTTTCTGTCTTTTAGAGAATTACTCTTTTGTTCGTGTCGCCTGTTGTGCTCAGCTAAGCAACAGGAATGTGTTGTTCGCTGACCTTCATTCTTGCAATTAAAGATGCTATTAGTTTACAACTATAGTGCAATTAAGTCCACCTGTAACCTTAAAAAAGCAATTTCTGTTAATAAGTGTAACTTTATAGTGTGAAAACAAAGTTACCTGTGTAAAATTTGCTTGTCTTCTTTAAATAATTAAAATATCATGGTTGTGAGAGTTTTAACTGTGCAAGATTGTCCCCCTCATAATCTGATCAGTTGGTAAAACTGTGCCTGTTATAATATCCTGAGCTTAATTCATCTAGATGGCTGTATTATTGCTGTATTCCCAGTGAATATGCTGATACATCCTTGCTTAAGGTATTTTTGTTCACCCCACTTTTTCAACCGTGTGATAACTCCTGTTTTCTTCCACTGCAATTTTTAGTGCTGTCAAATTATTTACTAACCGGTGCTGTTATTTCAAGATGTAGTTAATAATTAACATGAAACCAGATCATTTTATGAAAGGTTATTTTCTGATGACTTTTAAAAATCCTAGGAGAGGTTGAAAATACCATTATGATTCATAAGGATTTGTTGGAAATAACAATACACTCTCAGGTGATCCGTCTCTAGTTTAAATTGCCTGCTAGGTTTAAGATAAGTCAGTGATGGTAATGTCTTGGCTCACAGGAGTCAACTCAGATTTATTAATAATATCCACTCATAAATTCAGGGTAATACGGTGCCTGTAATTTCAGACCCTAAAATAAGGTTTTGTATACAGTTGCACAGAATTAAAATGCTATGCAGTTGCCTTAATTTCCATTGAGTATTGGGATCAAGATCAAGGGCTTTATGTAGGGCAGTGTGTTTTTTTCCATTTGAATGCAGGCAACTCTCAATTCCTTGAAGAGATTCGGATAACTTTTTAACCCTTATTCACTCGTTTGATGCTGTCTAGGTTAAGATGTTCACATAGTCCCTTAGAAACATCTTCAAAACTGATGGCCTGTTTTTCCTCTGATATGTTCTTAGGGTTAGGTTTAAAGTATGCCAACAGAGAGATTTAGGAGCATTGCTAGGCTGGGGTTTACCTGTCAAATAGAGGCCTGGCAGGGCTGATTTGTGTTGGTTTTTACTTAGGCCATCATGATGGCTCCCTGGTCACGTTTTTGGGGAGCTTTTGTTGAGAATGAAGATTGGCAATTTGGTTTGTAGAATGCCCAGTGCCAAGGAGAGAGCAGGATTTCTCAGAGAAGTAATTCCTTACTGTATTGAGATACATTGTGAGGCCTCCAGGAATGACTGGAAGAACTTCACGTGCAATGTTTTTTTATATATATATATATATGTACACACACACACACATATATATGCGCACACACGCTCTTACACATGTGTATATATATACACACACACTTATACATATGTATATATAAAAATATATATATTTTGAGAATTCAGCATCTCTTAAAGTATGGAGAAAATTGTTAAATATTAGTTGTCTACAGGATGATGCTCCGACTCTTGCCAATAAGCCACTTGACTTACCAGCTTGCTTCAGTGTTTTCATTAACTCAATGCCTGAGTTTTCTGAAAAGTAAATAAATTTGCAGCCCACAAAGTTAAGGGGGAATACTTAACTCCCAGCAGGAATGAAAGTGCCTTTAATCTAAACGGCAATGTAATTTTTAGTACCTTGTGTTCAAGGGTTGCATTCTGAGCTGAGGAAGCTCTACACTAATGACAAACTGTGGCTCCCTGGCACGTTGTGGAAGCGTCTAGGGAAAACTCTGGATGAGTGGGTCTCTGAGAGCATTCAAGTCCTTGTCATGCTATAGATTGTGTCTCTCATGGGATTCTGATCTCTGATTTATGTGAAGATTTCTGATTTCATGGAGTATAGTGGGCATATTTTCTACCTTAGCTTTTTAGCAAAGCATTTCCTCTGTAACCTTTTATATTCTTGTTTAGTCTTCCTCCTTTCAGAGTGCAGCAGAAGCTATATTTCAATACCTCTTGACTGCACCATATTTTCAGGAAATTAATTCTTGTCTCATCTCTTGATATCCATATGCATTACTGGCTCGTCTGTATATCACCATTAGACAGAAGAAGGGGTCTTTGGCTATTGCAGTAGTGCCTAAAGGGGATCATGCGTTGAAACACAAGACGTGTATGAGAGTTTGGTATTCATGTTCTTTAATTTCTGATGTCAGTTCAGTGTTCAACCTTTGACCAAGGGCAAGCAGTGAAGGATGTGCACCTCAGACGTGGAGAATTCTAAGTTACTCTGTATGCTTCTGTTTATTTCATAGACAGTGGGCTCTGTCAGTGTTTAATTAGACAAGCAGGCTAGTTTTTTCATGTTCATCTGCTTAACATGGCGTGGTTAACAATGTTTGTGACACCTTTTTTTTGGACTGTTTATACTGTTGGCCACTGTATTGTGCAGACGTGCCTGTGCACACTGCACTGTAGGAGATGATGTAGCTGTTCTACAAAGATCTAGTCAAAGCTAAAATATTCAGCTGACTGCACCATCTGTCTTGTGCTCTCTCCCCTCTACACAGTCTTCAGGCTTCAGCATTCCTTACACACACAGCCACATTCTGATTGTTGCCTCTCTCCTTCTGCAGTGAGAATGTTCTAAATATTCAGAATGTTATGTATATATCATGCTAGGTGGCTGTGTATTATTAGAAATCCTGGGCTTTAAGCACACTGTCATCCATTGTTCAGTAAACACAATTACATTGCCCTATCTTTCTTCTCTTCTCTAATGAATCCATGCTAATTGATTAATCAGTACTGTTGCTTCACGATGATAATCCCATATGAGGAATAGTGGTAACATAACTAGCAATTACTAACATATGTTGTACACTGAGGGAAATATAACGCAATACACCGTAAGTGGCAAATCCAGCTCAGGAGGAAGGGAGTGGTGCCTCACCCAGGCCTCGTGTTCCACAGCACGGCTCTGTCTGCTGGGAGGAGAGGTGGGACCCGTGGGCCTGATCCTAGGTGGCCTTTGGATGCGAGTGTGGTCCAGTTACTGGTACAGGGAATATCTCAGCCTGTCACGATTAGTTGCCTGTTACAAAAAGGCATGTATGAGAAGATGTGGTCAATGTGATCAGTGATATCTTTTTTTCAAAGTTTCATCTGGTGTTGGCTACTGAAGTGACTGTCATCTTGACTTAAATATGGCTATGACAGTGGCTTGTAAAGTGAGATAAAGAGCATTCTTACACCATTACAACATGTTCTTGACGTTACTGCTTGATTTCCCTACCAGTGAGTTGAGATGCCTGATCAAGACAAAGCTTAACATTGGCTCTTGCAGGCTGTGAGTGGTGCTTAGCACACCAATGGGTGGCAACAATTTGGTTTTCCTTGCTGTTACACAATCAATAGAACTATGGATTCCTGTTGACCAACCTAGTTTGTTTAAGGCATCATGTTATACGCTCCATTCATAAAGAGCATTAGTAGCAAAATATGAAATACAGTATTTCGCGAAGTCCCTTTTTTAACCTTAAAAATGGGTGTGGTTTTTAAATTTTGGAAACCATCATTGTTCACTGCCACTGTCATTGGCGGTGAATATATACATAATTTTCATTTGGATTAAAAAGGTGACTTCAGTAAAAGATTTGTTGCAAGGAATAAAGATAGAAGGTTAAAGTATTGTTTGTACGTTCAGCTTTTAGATACTACACATTCTTTAGAAGCCTTTTAGATAATATTGAGGGCATATTGGTGTAGCAAAAGCGGGAAGTTTTGATTCAGTACTGCAACTGCATTTGTAAAGTGGAGGGGTTTTTAAAATATTCTGTATTGTTCATTAGTGTGTGGGTTTTGGTTTTTTATGATTTTTTTTTAAGAGCCAATTAGCAGTTTTATGTGGTGTGAATAAAAAACTGAATTCTGTTGTTGAGGGAAATGATGATGTGGCATCTGTGAAGACTGTCTAGATAAGATTTAGATGTTCACTAAGTTATGCTTTCATGAAGAAATTATTCTGAAGTAATGTATAGTTTTTTCAGAGATTTTTCGTTTACTTTTAAAAAGGAATGCAACCAGTTCCTCTTTGCACAAATAAGAAAGGAGTCAAAATACAGATTTGTCATTTGCAAATCTCTTGTAAAAGGTTCTGTTAATTAAATATCATGGGAGACTTAAAAAAGTGAGTCAAGCTAGGGAAGGTAATGCTGATGTTCTCTTGGTCTGAGAGATTCGGTGGATTTTCTTGTAGAAATATGGATTTCTTCCCTATTTTTGCACTATTAATTGCCCAATGGCAGTTTCCAACCAAGAGAAAGGATTGGTGTGCATTTGAAGAGCTAATGATAGTGCAGTTTTTAAATGATGCTTGTTGCCACGGGAATGCTTACAAATAATTTATATCGTAATTCAAATGTCCAAAGTTTGTGCACTCTCTTTGAACACAGATTTTTGTCTTCAAGTGGATGATACAGAAGAAATCAGAAGTTTTAGCTTGGAAATACCTGCTTCTTCACTGCCTTTCATTGTTGAGAGAGAGCACCGGGAAATGTTCTCTGTAAACAAAGAACACCCATGGATTTCTGGACAGTAAATTTAGCAACAGTCCTTAAAATATAATTAAAACACTAAAAGGCAAATAAAACATGAATATTAAAATCCTAGCAGAATTTCAGGATTTATCTATGTGACCTCTAACACCTAGGCACAAGAGTTTCCGTGCTTCAGGTCAGCCAGAATCTTTTTTAAAAGCTCTTAGTATGGTCGAGCTCAAATTAATAATCTTGCTGAGATGTAAATAATACTGGTTTGTTTCTAAAATTCTGTACGCCTTACAGAATCCTAATGTGTTTTCCATCATGAAAACGCCTCTAGAAGCATTCAGTGGCATATGTATGTTTGAATGCCTACCTGGTGACGGTAGATTGAAAAACCAGTGTGATAAATGGGGGAGAAGGTGTATCCTCTGTTTTAAAGGTGCCGATGATCATATTGCCGGCCAATAACTTCATCCTTTCGGTAATTATTCCAATATTGACAGCTCCTAAAAGCTGTGAACGCTTACTGTATTACTTATGTTTTCTGTAGGTTTTTGTTGGTGTTGGCAGGGGGGATTATAGTTTTTTTGGGTTTTGGGTTGGGTTTTTGATTTTTTTCCCCTCTTTTTTTTTTTTTTTCCCTCCCTACTGAAACATTCCCTTTTACTTCAGGAATTGGTTCTTGGCCAGTAGAGGTGCTAAATCCAAATATTTATCAATATGCTATCAAAGCTTTTAAAAGCGCCTTTCTACTGCTTTGCAAAAGACATTGCTCACACCTCACCCTGGAAATTCTTAAAATGTTGGGCTTAAGTCCAGAGTTTTATGTGCAGGAAAGCTACTTCTGGAGTCTTTTTAACTGAGGCAATTTTTCCAGATTTCTTTTCCTCTGAGCCCTTCCCAAAGGGAAGTACTTAGGCACTCAAGCTGCACCTCTTCCTTCCCTTCACCCATGCAAAACAGCTGCCAAGAAAGGTGTGAACTCCACTACTGTTACAACTAGTGGAATTTCTTTTTTTCTTTTGCTCAGTGTTAGAGAAGTTTTTCATCTGAGGACTCTTGGAGAGTGTTGTGACCAAAATTATATGCTACTGTTTTGATCTCCAGGCCTAAACCAATCATTGCTGCTCTTAAAAATAAAGAACTTACTGTTTGTATAGGACTTGAAGAAACAAGAGTATTGCTGTTTCCATGCAGAGAGCACTCCTCAGGTTTTTTTGAATGGTTAAGACTGGGAGTAGGTAGAGCAGGAAGGGTTAGGGAGAATATTTTGAGGGTTGGTATTGGCAAGTTGTGTTTTACATGTAGAGGCTGAACATTTCCACGAGAGTTCATTCAGTGGGAGTTAAGAAAGTGAGAAAGTGAGAAAACGATTGGCGTAGCTCACGTCCCTGAAGAACTGAGGATCCTCTAGTTTTGGTTCCTGCTGACTTCTGTTCTCCCTTGGAGCTATGTTTGATATTAACAGTGTCTTACCAGTGTACAAGGTGGGGGCTTGAAGGTGCCCGCTGACTTTGGAGCAGTTGTAGTTAGGAGGGTAGGAGACATTGCCTCCCATGCTTAACCCTATGAGGTGCTCTTCTCCCTAGCTTCTCGGTGCGAGAGAGCCCTGTTTACTATTGAGAAATTGTCCTCCTATTCTTTTGACAGAAGTTGTTGATCACTGAGCTTAAGGCATAAGCAGTAATTTTGAAAAGATACGTGTGTGCATAAGGTGTTCCCCTCCCACTTTTCACAGTGATTCTGGGTACTTCAGTTGAACTGTTCATGTGATACAGTAGCTTCTAATCTGCTTCAGTGCAAAGTCACCCAGGGTAGTTGGACCTGCTGGGGAGGGAGGTTTCAGCCAGCTTGATTTCTGCATTGAACACCACCACAGTGTTTGTAATCCACCAGTAGAGTTCAGCTGTGGTGGTAACCTTCAGCAGAGAGCTGTTAGCAAACAGTTTGGGGGAGTAATTTCTTACTCCAGACTGATGCCCAGGACAGTGTCTATTTATGCCCTTGGTTTAAAATACCTTTTTAAGGGCCAGGACCACAGCTCACTACAGTATTCAAGAAATCCATTGGTGGCTGAGAGGGAAAATGTTGCTGTTGTGGTTCCTGAAACTGTCATGTAATACTATAGTATGGCTTTTCTTTGTGCTGTGCTAATTAAACATGAATCCACTTTCATATTATTAAACATATCTGAATATGTACAGCTATTCTTATGTTGAAAAATATCTTTTACCAGTCCAGTAGAATACATTTCAATTGACAACATTGAAAGAAGCTGTATGATTCTTATTTTCGTATTTGTTGCCTGCCTAAAAATCATCTTCAGCAAGTAATTAATTGCATTTGTGGATACTGCACAATTGCATCAATTATCCATTTCAAATGAACGTCATTCTGAATAGTTGTGAGGATGATGTAGTTTAATTGGTAAGTGGAATGGAAGTATTGTAAGCTGTTTAAAAATACTTAACACGTTCTATGGAGGCAAAGTCATTTATATCAAGCAAACTGCTGGAAAAGTAAGAAATATGCAGTAATAAACCCTAATATTTTTTCCTTCAGTTTAGCAGCATTTTATTACCTTGCTTTGCATTGGTTTCCATTCTTGATGTATTGATGATAGTTATACTGTAGGGATGTTAGATGGTTAGGAATTTTTTAATTGAGATAAATTAGTTGTGGTTATAAATACACTTGTTTAAGTATGACAGCTTGCATGTCTGTTGATCAGCGTCATCTTTTTAACGTTTAAGACCATTCTAAGCAACTTACTCAATTTTCAATTATTGGTTGGTTTTAAAAGGATGTGTGATATTTCACTATGCTTATTTAGACAGAAAAAAGGAAAGTTACATGTTAAAATAACAAAATTAACCTGGAAATCTTTTGAGGCATTGTTATGCATGCTTTTGGAATACCAAACCATTATTAAATATATTTCAGGATCAGAAAGTGGTTTGGGGTGTTATGTAAAGCTATGTGGGCAGGGTGATAGTCTAGTATTGGCTTCATAATGAAAGGTTAGCTAAGCAGATGAAAAGCAGATATTGACACCAGCTTTGTTTTCATATCTAATATTTGAATGACTTTGAGTTTTGTGTAACTCACTGAAAGTTGATATTTTACGATGTGTAATGTTGAACCTATTCAGAGCCTGATTTTAATGCTTTTCCCCAGTTACAAAATTTTTTCTTCTGCAAAGGTATTTTGAGAACAGGTTTCTGTTAACTGATAACTTGTTAAGTATTTCACTTGTCAGTGTGTTCCCTGGCCTTGAGATAGCCTGACTCTGTAAGTAATAAAGGTAAAATAACTGTTTTCTTAAAGCAACATTTTAGGGCCACAGCCTCAATTAGGTCCATTGTGGATTTAAGGCCAAATGGGGGGACCTAGATACTGATTTTAAGTCTACAACGTTTTTACAATGTTTTAGAAGAACCAAAAGAACTTCAAGAATCAAAACTTGTGGTTCACTGCATTCTTGTTTTTACAGTCTAAGGGTGGCAGGAGTATCGTAATGAAAGGCACTGGTTGTCGTGGTCAAATGAAGTTTCTTAGCTGTTTCAGAAACGCACATACACACACAGTTTTGTATTTTGTCCCAACAGACCAAAGCAAACCATGGAGAAGCCTTTCTGAGGCACAGTCATACACAACTGGACAGAACTTCAAAACAGCCCTGTATCTAACTCTTAGGCGTTACATCAAGATATGTATAACTTTGCTTAAATACGGTTATTGTACTTTAACCTGTGCTTGGTTATGTTATTACTGAACAGAAAAGAGCCTTTATGTGTGTTCCTTGAGCTATACGGTCTTGGAGATTGTCTTCTGTATGCAGTGTTGCATTTGTTGCTGTAACTAAAGGTAAACACCTTTACTTTGTAACATGGACTAATTGGTTTGGGAATATTTATGAAAGTGCTGATTTTTAAAGCTAAAAATAGTGCTGTGGCTTTTTCAACTCATTCTGGCTGTCAGAAATGCTCACATGATCCTGAAAGTGTTGCTAAAAATGTTCAATTTTTAAATATGGTAATTAAAATTGTCTGTTGTGAGAGCAGTAGATGAGACATTTCCTGCATTTGTAAACTAAGCATCCCTTTCACCCCCAGATTTCCTTGCATCTGACTGTTTGTTATGTTGGTAGGATCTGAACTCACACTGAACCTTCTTGGAAGAAGGTTTACTGTTGGCTAAGTAGGGAGAGCGAGCTCTGCAGCCTGCCACCCTGCTCCGTGACCTTCTCCTCTAGAGTTTGGATGCCTTTCCTTTGTTTTAAAAAGCTGATACCCTCAGGGAATACAATACAGTAAACTGGAACTTCAGACATACGTTTTCACTTTTAACTTTGTCATTAAAAGAAAGTTTCAGATAAAGATACTTTTCCTTTGGGTATACCAGGCTGCTTCAGTCCTAATTTGAGTAGACACCATGTGTATTATCCTTAATAGGTCTTTATTTATTTCCTTCACGTTTATTGTTAGTGTTTGATGATCATTTTATACTCCAAGTATACCCTGCATTCAAGATTTTCTGCAACTGTTTTCATAGACTTCCTATTCTCTAAATTTACCTAGTTCTGAGATTTATCTCATGTTAGTCATTGTTTAATAAGGTTATTTTTTTCCAAGTAGAAGAGGATGTTCTTGGCAATGTAGCTTTTCTAAAAGTGATATATTTGCAAATTTATAC
Source organism: Chionis minor (assembly GCA_013398295.1). NCBI lineage: Eukaryota > Metazoa > Chordata > Aves > Charadriiformes > Chionidae > Chionis > Chionis minor. The sequence goes on along the minus strand of VZSF01000015.1, from coordinate 291,360 downwards.
TACCTGCAAACTTACTTCTTGTCTTAAGAAGAGTATTCTGAGCCCATCAGGGAGAATTGAGGTGATTTACAGCCTTTTTATGGCCACTGGTGGACCATGAATACTTTTAAAGCTGTCTTACTGGGCTAGGTGGTATAGTCCAGTCTCGGGTGAATGTGTGAAATTTTGCTGTAGAACCACCTCAACAAAATATTTCTTCTCAGCTAGAATGTAATACAAATCTACACTATAATCAGAGTTTAGTTAGAACACAGCTTTGGTGAAGTTTTTTTTTTTTAAAAATAGGAACATCCAGGCTTTCTGGGTTGCATTGATAGTGGGAGAACAGAGCAATGGGGCTGGTTGGTAGCCTGGCTGTCAGGGCAGCCGTCTGTTCTGTTAGCTGCTCAGGGCTGCACCCTTTGTTTGAAATAAAAGCAGTTGTTTTGACTGTTTTCAGTCAATTCTGTCTCTACTACTTTTTTCTTTTTTTTTTTTTTAAGCTAGAATCTGATACTTTCATGTCTCTGTGCAAAAGTGCCACCATTGCTTTTTTCCCCGGATGTTTTGTGTTTTTTATGAAAGGAGCATTTTCAAAAATGAAAGAAAATAAAATGAGAGTTTATCATACTCCCTAACCTCAATAAGACTTATGACTGATTCCAGCATATTTGTTGTTGGGGCTAATATATGTCCGTGCTGCCTGTTGAATTGAGAAGACTGTGCATATTCACAGAGTAGAAAATGTTACTCTGTCACTCCTACTGTTGCACATACATGTTTACCTAATTTGAGAGCTGTCACATAATGAATGTGAGACTCTCAAGCATTTGGGTTACGGTTATTTGCAGAGGGCTATTATTTTTTAGGATCCCTCTCTTCTGCTTCAATCCTAATTTGAAGAACATGGTTTTTGCATTGCCTAATTCAAAATATCCCTATGTAAGTAAATTTAAAAACTTCCACTGTTCTTAGATACGTATGCTTTCTTGCCTTTTGTTTTTACTATTTTGCATTTTATTCCTATTTCCTAAGTGAAAACTGCAGTTCTCTCACTGTCACTGTAAATCTATTACACTGTCAGCTGAATTTGAGTCAAGTTTTGGCAGTCAGTGTCATTAATCCTGCTACTATTGAAAAACTGACAATCAGTCTTTAAAATATGAGCAAGAGATTGAGAATTTTTGTGTGTATTGGATCATTGTCTTCTACTAGTGTCTTTACTTGTGCATTGTTGGTTTGCTATTCTGCTAGTTGAGCAGGAGATGGTCTGTTTAAATTTACTGTGCTTTTAATGAAATGCTCAAGTATGAAAGGAATTTGTCCATTTGTAGTGATTGTTACGTGACTGGAGCTCTAATGTCATTCTCAGAGGGCTCAGTTATAATTTCAGTGTTATGGTTCATGTTTCCTTCATCAGTTAAGACTTTAAATATATCTGGCTTTGTGTTTACTGACTTGAGCATGTGATAATCTGTGATATGTATGAGCATTATATGCCTTCAAATCAAGACAGGCAGTAGTGTGCAGGATGAAGGCTGTGACACTGAACTTCCCTCTGTGGCATTTCTGAAGTCCCTGCTTCTGTCCAGCTCGGGACAGAGTAACTTTCCTTTAGGAGCTTTTATCNAAAAAAAAAAAAAAATGCAGCAGCAAGCAGTGCTGTAATTGCAGTTACAGGCTCCAAATTTCATTCTCCAATTCCTCACAGAAGTTTTATCTCGTGGAGTGATGAAAATGTGGGGCTGTCAGGCACCTAACAAGGCTGGACCATTATTTTCTGTCACAGGAATGAACATGTCTTGAAACATTTGTGACATGTTTCTGAATCTGTTTTTGAAGACCTCTACTGAAGGCCTGATACCCTTAATATATATAATAACCCTGTTACCCAGCTTCAAGACACTTTCTGCTGGTCTGATCTTTAGCACAAAAGAAAGCTGTTGGTTGCTGTCTTCTTGTAAGAAACTCTTATCTTGGAGTGTAACTGTGCCCTTACCAACGTTGTGCTGTCACTAAATAAACCTAATTCCCTGTATGAGATTAGACTAGCTGATTAAAGAATGGTTCCTTGTGGTTTAAAACCTGTCAATCAGTCAACAGAAACATGAGATGAGGTTGTGTTCTGAACATCAGTATTTGTGATTACTGTGAAATCTGTTACCCAGGGCGGTGGAGATGGAGGACGAGTATGGACGTAACCTCACTACAGTAACCAAAAGCTCAGAAATAGAGAAATAACATAGCTTATGCAAACTTGTATGGACTGTAAGGGAGGCTTTAAATAGCAAAGCAGTTCCGAGGCATGAGTAGCAAGTTATCTGTTACGCCCTGAGCAGCACTGTGTTTGTAGCCCGTATCTGGAAGAAAATAAAGTCCTGTTAATTCACAACCCCCGGTCTCCTCATGGCTTGTCTATTTTCAACCTTCCAAAAGGAAGAGCCTTTGTAGCACTACTGGTTTTAGTGGTGAGCTAAAGGAGGTGCGCTTTGTTAGGACCATTATTGTTTAGAGGTTTGTCTGCTTCTGGCATCTGTTGCTACCAAGGTGCTTTCTTTTTTCAAAATGAAGTCAACATACGAAGGCTGTGTGTCAGATTTCTGTTGCTAACACACTGCTTGAGGCTGAGTTCCTGATTTATGAAGTTAGTATGGAATATGCTTTATATAACAAGAACCACTCCTTGACATGTGGTTCCACTGTGAAAAGCGATGGGAAGAGATGGCACATACTCAATACACGTTTTTTAAAATAGTTCTTCCATTAGTGACAGACGTTCGCATTCAGTGAGCTATATTGGTCTTGCAGTGGAAGCCAAGTCTGTTGGCTTGTGCTCTGATTAACACACAACGAGAATTGCTACCAATATTCTAGGTTCCAAAGCAGTGTGTGAACCAAAAGGGGATCCAGCTTGATTTATATTCCAAAGGTTTGCTTGCAGGGCTGGTCATGATTCTTTTTCAAAATGCAAAGCAACCTACTGAAAATAAATTCTACAAATTTTTGAGGGACTGAAAACACCAAGCCTTTAAAGCCATCTTTCTGAGCTATCTTTTGAGTGAAATTGGAAGTTTTAATATACAGTGTAGAGCTTTTATTGAAAATTAAATTACCTATCTAGTTGGCTTTGTTCTTTGGAATTAATTTATAACATTGCTACCTTTTGCGTTGAGACAACTTAATATGGCTCGTATATACACTGGAAAACCATAGCACTGCAACAACAAAAAAATAATGATTAACTTTAGGCTTTATCTAGTTAAGATCAAGCTCTGAATTAAATTCTCTTAGTGTGTTGACAGCTGAAGATTTATGTCTTCCAGCTATATATTCCTGTTGCAGAGCTGGCAGAAGTGACCTCTCCAAAGAAGGTCTTTGTTACGGATTTTGCTCTGTTTACATTATTGCCATAAGGGTTGCAACACAGTACAGTACATTAAAGCTAATATATCACCTGCTGACAGCGGACTTATCTCATTGGTACCTCTTTCCCTCTCCCAGTATGGAAAAAATGCAAACATTAAGAGTCTAAGGATCAGAAAAAGGAAGTTAAATAATAGTTTTCAAGAGCTTCAGCATTAATGTCAAGTCCCTGTGTGCACTGTATTTTTGCGTCTGGCCAAATGGTTATGTAATTTCTTTCTCTGTGAAGTTACTCTAAATATATGTCTTTACCAGATAAATGCTACTAAGAAAAAAGTCATTGGGTTTATCCAAGGTCTGTGGAATTCATTTTGAGGAAGGAGGTGACTCGGGATGGGAGAGGGTGACATTTGGGTTCAATAGGCAGACAAGGAATCAGTACCACAGACTTCTCCAGTGGAAGCATGGTGTGACTCTGGTGTGAGGAGCAGGACTTTAGATACCTTCCTGTTTCTCAGGATGCTGTGTTGTGTACAACACATGCAGAATGGGTCTTTCAGTCCTCACTGTCAGTGAAATGATGTTACTTATGATTTGTTTTCTCTTCCAAATATTCACTCAAAAATATAAATACAGCCATTGTTCTATATGCATCAATATGTACGTAGATTCAAAATGTGCTTTGAAATTTCTCAACAGGGTGCTTCCCAGGTATCCTTTCAGGATGGGGAGATGAACCTTACTGGACCCACAGAACTTCTGTTGTCTCAGAGGACCCAGCTCCCTGTCAGGTAGGAACATCTTCTGTTTGGTGCAGACTCAAGTGTGGTTTATCAACATGCAAGACAAGACTGACTTCTCACTCCAGCTGCACCTGTGAATCTGTATTGTTCTCATCTTCATCATGATCTCTTTCTTCTTGTCCCTTTCCCATCCTAAAAATGCACTTCTTTCATGTACTGAAGCACATATTTTTGTGTGTCTTTTGTCATTGATGCATATGAATTATTTTTATTGTGGTGTTTGTAGTATAAGGCTGAGGGGAAAATATGCCACTATTGTACAGTCAGTGGTTTTTCTTTCTACTCAGTCCTGCAGGTATTTTAATGTCTCAAGGTACAGGATGTTCTTAGGTAGTATATTACATATCAATAAATAACCAGTCATCTGAACCATGTAATTGTAAAATTATCTTTTTCAGTTAAAATGTCACCTCAGCTGTATAGCTGAAACAAGAGAAAACTAGGTGTTCTTGAGAGGTTTAATAATGAGCTTCGGGGTTTATTGTTCCTGAAATCACAGGGAAAATTCTAAGTGGCTGAAATTAAATGAAAAAAATTATTTTGCAGGTTACATTTGTTACACCAAATGAACAAGTCAGGCTGCATTACAGTGTTACAAAATAGGTCAGTCAGATCCTCAGTGGTGGTAACAGAGGATTTGACCTGGCAAATTTAGAACAAAATGTTTCCATGCTGCTATTCTCCTGTCCCACCATAAGCTTAAATTTCAGTTTTGACTGTTGATTCAGGTTGCGCTGGAATCACCATTTAGCGTAGGCAAAGGAATTCAGTCCTTGGTCCAGTATGTTATGTTTGTTGCAGAAATGTAATGTTATCATAACCCATTGTATAATGAAATAAAGAAGTGTTATAAGGCAAACTTCTGCATGACAGCTAAAATGTCAAAAATTAATTTGTTTCAATTTTAGTGATAACAAAAAAATCATTTGCCGTAATTTTACAGCTTCTGATTGTTTGTCAAAACAATGTAAAGTAAACCCCATTAAATTAACAGTACCTGCATGCCTTAATCTTAGAGCATTTATCCTCATAAACACCTGTGAAAAAACAGGTGTTAATATTCCCATTTTACCTACATGGGGTCTGGGATAGAGGCATGAAGTTGTATATCCAAAGCCTGTGGGGAAGTTCGCAAGAGCTCGGACTCTAACCTTGGTGGTCTTCTGAGCCATGTCAGGATTTTGGTAGAAGCGTCACCTTTCCTTTAGAACATGTCAAAAAATAGTCTTTTCCATGCAAGAGAGTTAATTTCTTAGTTTTTCTTGTTGTTTGAGTCATCGTTTCATTTCTTTTATAAGAGATTTTTTTATCTTGGTAAGGCTGTGCTTTTCAACTCATCTGTCTGTTTGCGTTTTTCCTCCCTCTTGGAGGCCTCCTTGTCACCTACTTTGTATGCCATTTTGTAGTTTTTTCTCTTGCCTGCTGGTACTGATACATATTTTTAGAATGGTCTCATCACGCAAAGGAACTGGAGTGCTCTTCCAGCTTTCTCTGCACCTGCCGGGCCTCTAAGTTACACACTAGCTGATTAGTGTTCATCATGCGGGTATAGAACTTAGTCAGTTTAGTTGCTAATGCTTATTTTCTCTTTATGGAATGTTGCTAAAGACTTCTACAGCTTGTTTCACCTGAGGTAATTATTATGCATCACCAAATACATGCACTCATTTGTCTCTTGATCCGTTAATTTGTAATGGGGATTAATCAAGCTCTGTGCATGCTAGGCTCATATTTACTGTTGTCCTTATGCTTTTACTAGGGTGTTTTAGATCATCTAAGTCCTCTTAGGAAATTTCTGAGAGCGTATTACTGTTTATCAAGTTAAACAAGTCATTGCTTGGGTTTGGGATTCTTCAGAAGAAGGTTGTGATATTCATTTGCTTTTAATCTTCATAACCTGATTTCGGTAGCCATTGGAAACGCTGACAATGAGAAAGACTTCTTTGATACTTCTCAGAGGTATTCAGTTTTCTGCAATGGCCAGCTCTTCTCTGGCATGTCACAAAACAGTTGATGATAAGCCTAGATTCCTGTAGATCTCTCAAGATTTTTGTTGAATCCTGCAAACAGTCTTGGTGGAGCAGTATGGAAGGAAAAGAGGTAAAGAATATAGATGGGGGCCTACTCAGTTGATGCCTTCGCATCAGAGTGTTGAACGGACAGGGAACAGAGGGGAAAACTGGCCAGAACAAGTTATTCCCAGGAACCTTTCTGCGTTGGTTGTAATTTTTTTGGAGATACAATGAGTTGTCTTAATCTGGATGGAGATTGATGCATGAAGGAGAAACACTGGGCAAAGAAAAAAAAACAACACCAAAACAAAGAGAAAGGAGCAGTGTTTCTTTAAATGCAGAGTCCCAGTAAAATAATTGTACCAAAATATAGCTTGCTTGTGCTTCCTGTGTCCTGAGGAGATTTTTAAGAACACTATTTTGCCTGCAAATGTTGAGATGGGCAGTATGAGGATTTTTTCCTCAGAATTGTGAATTATGTTCAATTATTTGTAATATATTCCAATTTCTTCAAACAGTGAACTTAGAAGAATTCAGAACACATTGTTTTGTTAAGAAAAGTTAGTTGGTGTTTCTGTGAAATTCACCAGAATTTCAAAAGTCAAAGAATTTAAAATTTATGGCAATGGTTTTGTTTCATGTATGACTTTTTCCTTAAAAATAAAGATTTTTTTTTTTTAAATAGTTTTTAGAAAAGTTTTTTTGTGCGGACTAATAGGTTTATAAAGGAAGATAATTAATCACTGTAACCATCTATCTGTCTTTCAGGTATCTTACTTTGAATATAGGTAAAGAGGGGTTTATTAATAAAATCATATTAAGTAATAAAACTATTTTTCAATAAGTAGTAAAACTAGTATCTTAATGTCTAATTTGTCTCCTTTTACACTGTTCTTTCTGGATGAAAGTAGTATTTATAGTTCTCATTTTTGCAGGTATCTTTCTTGTTATATTTCAAAGCTGTTAGGGCCATGAAGGACCGCCAAGTCATGATATCTTAAGCCTTCGTTTAAATAAGCCATGTTAAGTGATGTTAATGAAGCTAATATTTCAGCCTAATTGTGAGCTACTCCATGCTATGGAGAAAGAAGAAAACCACTATTGTCCCTGCTGTTTCACTAGAAAATATTCCTTCCTGTCACTGACTTTGGTAATCATTATGACCTGTAACACTTAAGCAAAATAGCAGCTAGTCACCTAAGAAAATTATCTGAGCCTTCTCATCAGAGCATGAACCTGTCTGAGGTCAGCGTCCCTTCTCTAACTGCAGCCAATAATGGGTATTTCGGAGCAAAGCAGAAAAAATGAAGACCATGATTAATATTTTATGATTGTGAAGCCTAGTCAGTTGAAGTTAAAGGCTTCAGACTCTGCTTGTTTTATATTCCTCACTCAAGTAGGAAAACTGTTCCATTTGAAGAAAATCAGTTCACTGATTTAAGGAGGTAAAATTAGTTGCATGTTGGCTAAATGAAATGAGTGGCAGCATGAAGGATTTTTAGCTCCTCTATTCAGAAGCTAATAGGAAGGAAGTTTCTTTGCCTGGATTCTCTTAAAACGTTTCACTGTAAAAGTACTGGGAAACTTTTCAGAACTGTATCCCTCAGGACTCTGAAAATTTTAATGTGACCTTTTGAGAGTTGAACTTTGCTGGAAGGGAGATTTGAAACATCGGGTCATTGGCACATTTTTCAATGGAATAAATAAAGACAGGACTGATGGCAATCATCTTGTAATTTCTGATGGTGGAATTTTTGTTTTGGATTTGCTAGTAAAGATGATGTTCAGAATAAGGGGGAAGCCAAGCTAATACCATCAGTGCATAAAATATGGTATTTTTCCTTGCTTCCCTTCATGTTCTGGACTAGGACTAAAAAGATTTTTAAAGTAACGGCAGGGTCTTGATACTCTATAGAAAGTCAGATAGAAATTTGTCACAACCTTTGACATTGAATCCCTTAGCACACTATATGTAGTAGTGCTGGTTTTGAAAACCTTGCTTTTCTTTTCTTACTAAAAATGACTGTGTTAAGAACAGTAAACACAAGTCTGCTTCAAAGTGGAAGTTTAGCTTAATGGCAGTGGATTAGTTGGAACTCAAAGGGTAATTTATGCATAGATAATTCATTATGTGATTTCATTATGTTCTGTTTTGCTGTCTTCCCACTTCTTTCTGGCAGAGATCAGGGTCAGTTCCTTGGTTCAAGCACTATAGATACATAATTAAAGTGTAACGGCGGTGTTTTTTCCTTGTCTGTATTTTACTGGGGTTTTTTGTGTCTTTCATTAGTCTAACAACACAGAAGTGGAACAACTTGATTTAAAGAAGAAAAGACAAAAACTGGTGCCTGCAGATTGTCTGGTTTCTCTTTAAACCTTTAGACAGTTAATCCATGAGAACTAATTTTAGTGGGGAAAGAAATTACAGTGGCATCTTTACTAGATTTATACATTTTAGTTAGGAGAGTTGGTTACTTCATCAAACCTGAAACATGAGGAATTCAGTGATATATTCAAAAGTTTGTGCTTCATCATGTTGTGCCAGGGTTGAAGACTTACATGCAAGTATTGAATAAGACTAAAATGGCAAACGAATATGCCATTGCAATGATAAATACTTGACCTGTGCTTATTCAGATCATACACATGATGACTAAGTTTTGCCCAGTAACCTGTGTAGAAAGTAGCTTTTTCCAAAGTACTGGCTTCACTGTGTTGCAAAACAATTAATCTGCTTTAGACTGTATCTGCTACGTTCTCCAAGAGAAATTCCACCAACATTTTCCTAGCATTTGTAATTTGGGAAGGTCAAAGCACCTTAGCAAACCAAGTCCTGCTGCGAAATTCCGAAAGGTTTATTTCTGGGGAGGGGTCCCTTTTAAGCATGGATGCGCTCAGTGATTGAGATTGGTTCTTCAGTATTCTTGGATAGTTTGCAGAGAAGTTTTCGGCTAACAGATCTTTTCCCATGACATAACTGACAAACTGTGAATTCCTGTGAATACAGGTTTCAGGAGAGGGAGCTATAGTATTCGACAGCAAGGGGACTGCCAATCTGAAGATCAGACTGATTCCGCACTGAATGTGTAGCACTGCATTTAAATTTTGCTTGCCGTATTACAAATGGACTGCTGTGTATGCTTACTACACAAATGTGTACATCTTCTCTACGCCTGTCTTTGCTAAACTGTACTCGTCAACATTTTTAATAATATGCATGGCAAGCCTTCCTGACAAATGTGATAGACTGTAAAGAATCTGGCAGAAATCAATAAACATCAAGGAATGACGAATTTAAATAGTAAATGATGACAGCGTCTTCAGGTTAGAAATCAATAGTCCAATGCTGAATGTGGTCTTGGATGCCACAATCAGGTCATGCTAGGCAGGTGTTCTCTCTTCCCAGAGACCTCTGAGGCACCTTTAGTGCAGTGAGGGGAAGGGAGATGCCAGCATGCATTTGAAGAAACTTGAGTGCCGTGAACCCTGGAGTTTGGATAAATTTCACTGAGATAAATCCTTTTTAAAGGTTCACTTATTTTGTTTGCTGTAAGAACGTATCTGTATGTATCCATAGAAATTGGGCTGCAAACTCAGCAAGGACAGTATTTGCTGAGGTAGGAGCTCTGTCTGCTCCTTGAATAACATGCAGGAGAAACTAGCAGTGTAGCATACTGAGGCACCCTCTGGGCATCGCTCACCGATGCTCCCAGCCTCTCATCCCCAGCTAGCAATTGGACTCCAGGTCTTTTACACTGACTTTATAGGTCAGACTCTTTTTTTTTTTTTTTTCTTTTACTGCAAAATGCAATGTATAGGGGAGATTTTAAATAGGAGTAGGCCACTACTAGGTTACTAACGTTCAGAATTTAATTTTCTTCTGATTTTGGGGGTTTGTTTGTTTTTAAAATGTGTTGAATATTGCTCAAAATCCATAAATTGTCCTCTCTGTTGTCAATATCACAGCTATCAACCAACAGTGGAAAGCCGTTCTGCGTTCTCCCACCCCCTTCTTTCAGTTTTTTAATTTGACTGTGTCAAACTGAAGAGTCCCGGCACCTCGGTGTCCCTTGTGCCTGTGGAGTTTAATAATAAGTATTTTTAAAGCTCATCCGGTTCAGGATCTCATTCCCCTTTGCCCCGTTCCTGTACTCTCCAGTACACTGTAAACAGTAAGCCAGTGTAGAATAGTATGCTGCTGGAATTTTGCTGTTCTTGTGTGCAGATTAAACCTGCTGGAAGATGGACAGCATGAGTGAATGATGTTTAATTTTTCTCAGTCTCTAATCTTGGAGGTTCCTAAACCAAAAAAAGCCAAATCCCAGATATCCTGCTTTTTCATTTTTTAACTGTCGGGCTTTCATAGGTATAATATAAAAATAATGTCCTCAAAGGTCTATTAAAGTTGTTGTGCAGGGCAGTTTTCTTCTCAGATGTAACTTAAGAATCACATTTGTTTGAGAATGAAAAGTCATTCTCACTCATAGATTCTTGATTAAAAATATGATTCTAAGGTACGTTTTATGTATATATGTATATAGAGTGTGCTCTTATTCTAGATATTTAGCGCTTGAGTACATCCATAACTTTTAGGATGTACCACAATGTTTTTAAGAGTAATATACAATGTACATGTGGGCTATTTGTTTTCACAAAGAAACCTATTTTTCCTAGAGTGTAGATTTCATGTTAGATTCAAAAACAAGCTTGTATGTTTCCTTTGGCTTTGAGCCTACTTTTAACTGTAAGTGCATTGATTTAATATGACAGGTAACCTGTTTATCATGATAGCCCTCAAAAAATTTTCTTCTCTATTTTACAGTTGCTTAGGAAGACAACTCTTCCCTGGAGTATTCGAGCAACACAGGGTTATCTGGGGACAACTGTAACTTATTTAAATTTTCCCTGTACATATGAAAGCCCATTCACTATTTTCAATTATTTTCTGATTTATAGGATATGGCTGCTTCATTTGCTCATGTGTTTTGATTCTGTAGAAGTTCAAAAGATAATAAAAGTAACTCTTTAATCTTTTTTTTCTGTTAAGAGAATTGGAGGAAGTAGAAGATGGAGCTGAAAGAATAGTTAATTTCCTATGCAAGCATTTTTGAGTTTTTGTTAACCACCCTGATTAACTTTTCTGAACAGATTCACTAGAAAAAATGTTTTCTAAAAAAACTAGTGGGAAGATTTTGTCAGGATTTCCCTGTTTGATTCATGAAGAGAGGAGAATATGGGAAACAAAAAATCAGCAAATGGAAATGCCTGTTGATAGTGCCTGTGTTATAATTGTGGTAACATGAAAATCTGTTATGCTGGGACCAGTGGTGGTTTGTTGCTCAGGGTCTCTCCATTTCTTTTTTATGGAGTATAAATTAATTTCATTCAGCCTTTTTGGAAGAATAATTTACAGGAAAACCCTTCCCCAAAACTCCCAACAAACAAACCCAACCCACCCTCCCAAACTCCAAAATCAAAAGAAAACTATGTAGCTTATTTTCCAGTCTTTTTCCATATTTAGCTAACCAAGCTAAGAATTACGGTATCTAGGGCAAGTTGCTTCTGATGAATCATTACACAAACAGATAAAGGTTCATAACCAAAAAAAAAAAAAAAANAAAAAAAAAAAAAATTCTTGCATTATTAGAAGGCAGTGCCAGAATTTGCCTAAGATTGTTTGTAGTAATTGTCCTCCTTGAGAGAGCGCTTATCTGTGCCATTTGTTTTTATGTTTTATCTGATCTGGTGTAACAGTGTGTTGGCACTTCAAGGGTGGTCACAGATTCCTCCCTTATATCTGGGCATTTCTGCTTGCATCACATTAAATGATCATAAGACCATGGGTCTGTGACATCAGTCAACTGATCCCAGAGGAAATTGTACTAGGAAAAAAATCATTTGGTGGCTTGGATATCTTTCTCATCTTGCAGACATGCACCCTCTAGATCTATTGTATGGTTTTTGGAGAAAGATCAGAAGTCTTTTTCTCAACAGCTGCCTGCACTTGCATCAGTGAGACTGAGTCTCTAACTCATGGCAGTATATAAAATGGCCATTTGGTTCAGTTTTACATGTTCTGTAAATGCTACAGGATTAGGGTGCAAGCGTAGAGCTTCTTATAGCTTGAATGTATTAGGGTGTTCTAATATAAATGGAAATACCAACAGAAGTCAACTGGCCAGTAGTCCTGAGCATTCGGTGTAATTTGAGGGGAGGTGGTGTTACAGAAGATGTAGACTAGCATAGGAAGTAGGAACGTGATCTGCTAGAATGCAGATCTAACTCACTTCTTTCATTTTTTTCTTTTTTTTTTTCTTCTTTTTCTTCCCTTCGGCATTCTAGCCGCCAGTTCAAGTACCTTCCTTTTCAAATTATGATTACCCAGAATAGAATTAGGGTCACTGTAAGGCTGGCAGTGTAAAATACTCAATAGGAAATGAAACAGCACATAGCCATGAAAAAGCAAAAATCTGTCAGAGATAACATAGAGTTTTTTGATAATGGTGTTTAGGAGGGAAACTCATGAGTTGCACTTTTGATTGGAGTTTGTTTTGTTCTTTATCAGTGACATTGCATGCAACTGAGGACAGAAATAAAGAGATTTAAATATGATTTGACTAATTTGCTTATTGGCTTGATATCCTTAATGTGTGATCTTCATGTTTATAATGTGTCCACATGGGAAAATTGACTGAAGCAGCTCATGTGAAGTTTAAATTAAGAACACAGAGAATAACTTTTTTTTTAATGATGAAGTCTCTCCTGACTTAAAAGCTTATTCTTTAATATTCTGGTTAATTTACTTACGAGTTAACTTCGGAAAATGTCTAGTATTTGGTGTCTTTCCCTTTCAAAGTACACAAATCCTAATCTAAAAAAGATTAAAGAATTCAATAGCCATTTTACATTTGTATTTTTATGTGTCATTGTGCTCTGAGTCTAATATTTTTTCTATCCTTTCTATGTATGTTTTTAACATAGAGAATTCTGTGAAGAAGCATATGAGATGTGTTTTCCCTGTGCTTTTTTTTTTAGTGAAATGACAAAAACAGTGGAGATTTCTGGGGAAGGTGGACCCTTGGGAATACATGTAGTGCCGTTTTTTTCATCTTTGAGTGGAAGGTAAGCTATTTTCTGCATTGCTTAAGTAGTATATTAATGAAAGACTTTTGGTTGTGGCTCTCTTAAAAGACTTACTATTTAACCTTGAGGAAAAGAAATGCTTGAAAGAAAATGGGTACTTGAATCTATGACACTGTCTTCCACTATTAAAATATTTACTAGTCTAAGCTACATATAAGACAATACCAACCCCTTTGTTCATGTATGTCCTTTTAATTGTCTCAGTTTTTATCCTGTGAATGGTAAACTAGACTCTGTAGAATAATGTAATTCTAAAGGTGTGGATGCTAGGGGGGTTGGTTGTTTTTTGTAGCATTGGGTTGGTTTTGTGGGTGTGGGGTTTTTTCATTTGGTTTTTTTGTTGGGTTTTTTCTCCCCAGTTGGATTTCTCTGCACAGGCCCTTACTTAGTGATATATCAGACAAGAAAAATCAAAAAATCTACTTGCCTGGTCATGCCTCATATTTTTCAAGCCACCTTTCAGATTTGGTTGTATAGCATTTATAAAAATGTGCGCTATACCATGAACCTTTCTTTGTCACAATACAATTACTTTAATTATAAATGATTTAACATAGTCTCTTGAGATCACAAAAGCCTATTATAGCAGCATGCTCATATTGATGTACCGTAGTTAAGACTGTGTCAGCATTTTCCTTACAACTGTTTTCCAAGCTATGTAACTCAGACATTAAAAAAAAAATAAAAAAAAAAATATTCTGGGCTGAAATTTGACATACCGAGGCTTAGCCAGAGAGTTAATTTGACATTGGCAGTCCTGAATAGGAGATGGGAAACTGCCAGTGCCATAAATGACACTATAGTAAAATGCCTGACTGTAACACAAAGACTATTACTGCAAAAGTAAAAATTGTATAATTCTTAAATGGCTCTTTATTTGTCAACTTTCATGTAGGACAGAGAACAGGAAGGTTTAAATTGCCTTGCAAAAGTCTGTGTGTGTAGATGTAGCCTCAGTGAGATCTGAGTTTGTAAGTGGACCCAAATTCATTCAGAATATTTTATTTGCCAGAAGGGAAAATAGATGTCCACCTGCTGCCTGGAAAAATCATCATCACTGTCTCAAGAAGAAAGTTGGTCTTTGATGGGAACTGTAGGAGGTCTGAGTTGTGTCCTTGGCTTTGCAGGCTGCCTGTTTGTCTTGAGAAAGGCACTTGGATTTGTTACCCCATCACGAAATGCAAACAATAGTTCTTTGTTATAAGCATGCCATAAAGGTTGTAGTCTGTACACTGTATTTCAAGTTCATTAGGTAAAAAATGTGATGAAATGGGAAGCTTTTAAAATCAGTGATTATTGTGACTGTAATACAGTTCTGTACTGAAGTATCGCATTGTTTGGTGCAGCTTTTAAAGGCCTCAGTGAAGAAAAAGTGAAGTTCCTTGCTCTACATTGCGTGCATGTTAATATGTCCTTATTTACAAATGCTTTTGGGGATCCCTTGGAGGAAAGAGTGTTTTGACAGACGGGCTACTTGTTTAGACAGTTGTCTTTTAATTTTAATGACCTTTGTCAGAACTGTACTGATATCTTCATAAAAGTGCTAGAGTGACTTAAATAGCTTGTCCCTTTTATTTAATCAAGCCTGAGACTAGTGTATAAATTTTAACTCATCATAACATGAGAAAGTACAGAAGAGCATCCTCTATTTCTGTTAATGACAAGATAAAATTTATGGGGGCACACTGGCCATGACTAACTTGGTCTGGTATTTCAATTGTAAAGTTATCTTCTAATAAGGTAATGCTGGCTTTAGCCTGGTGCTTCTGCAGAGCAAAATTTTTCTAGAGGTAGTTAAAACACTATATTAGTTTACAAAATCTTACTAGATTTACAAAATCTAGTTTATCCAGGAACTACAAAACTAATGGAAATAATTTTTCCCCTTTCTTTTGCACCCAGATATCATTAAAAAGGGAAATTAAAATTTAATAGTGCATTAAAGTAATGCTAAAATTGAGGCTGTGGAAAAAAGTAATGGAGCAATGAATTTAAGCTGCCACAGCATGTGGAACTCAAGCCACTCATTCGGGTACTACAGCACAGAGAATGAGTTTCAGACAAGTGGACAATCCTATTGCGTTATATGAATGCAGCATCTGAACACAACCGAATTAGTGAAGATCGTAGAACTGACTTAATTTGTAATTTGTTTTATTTCTCTACTTTCAGTGGTTTGTATCTTAACATAATTATATTTCGTTAATTCTTAGCATTTATTTTTTTGATTGCCACTAGTTGGATGTTTGTCAACAGGGCTACAGCCTCTCACCACCACTGCCCCTTTGAATCCTTTAGTGAAGGGTAACACAGGTTGCAAGAGAATCTTTATGCAATAGATTGAATCATCTTTTTCTGTGAGATGTTTTGAAGAGGTAAAATTCAATAGGACCCAAGTTTTCACTTAAGGTACATTGATATGACATAAACATAAATTTTTAAATCTTATTATACAGTAAATCTAAAATCAGATGAATAGTGAATATAGTGTCATATGAAATAGTTAACAGCATGCTGTGAATCTGTTGAATGGCCTTAAATATGAGGGGCAGTCATGAATCTCAGAAAAAATACAAGACTTCTGTTTTGTGATTGGAGTGCTGGCCCGTTGGAAATTGCACATTAATATTTAATGGAGTATAACCAATAGAAAATGGTCTCTAAAGGTCACCTGTCTGCTGCTGCTGTGGTATGGAAATTTAGTGGCTAAAACTTGATTCACAAGCACATAGTTGTCGGGTTTTTTGGACATTATACTGGTATCATTGTATATATCTGTGTTGAACAGTAATCTGCAATACAGAGATGCTCCAGGTAGGTCAGAAATAGCCTAGGGCTCTGAGCAGAGTTAGCCACGCTGGAATTTTGCACCACCCACATTTGTTCACTTAACACATTATCAGAAGTTTCTGTGCTGCACCTCAGTTTTCAGTTTGCACATAACCTGTCGACAAACAACTTAGGTTTTGATGTTCTGCTGCTCTGCTTCCACATAAATAAATAGTACTGCTGTTATGCATCAAAACAAGGGGCTTTGGAAACAGCAAAGTTTCAGAGACTTTTCAAACGTAGAAATAGTCGTTATTTTTTTATCTTACTGTAGCTTATTATAGTGGAGTTAGAAAATTACTTCTAATCTGTTTGTGCTTTTCTTTGGAGTAATGTAATCTTACTTAATGGCAGACAAATATTGCATAAGCCACATCCGAATTTTTAACTGGATGTGGGAGATCTAGGTGTTTTCCTCTGTTTCTCCAAGCATGGCCTACAGGACTTAATGCTTCCTGAAGTTCTAGCAAGTAGTATAGCATTAGCATCTAGCAATTTTTCTTGGTGTCTCTTGCAATCCCCTCCCTGTTAGTTAAAGAGCAAGCTAGAAATCCTTTCTGTAGCTTAAGCACTTCATAATGGTCTATCTCATCTCATACACAGTAGCGATTAATATCTGGTTTTAGTTGCTATAAATTCATACTGGCAGAATAAAGGGTAGTTTTCACTTTTTTTTTTCCCCCTTTTAGGATGCTGGGACTCTTCATCCGTGGTATTGAAGAAAATAGCAGATCTAGGCGTGATGGGCTTTTCCATGAAAATGAATGCATTGTGAAGATTAACCATGTGGACCTTACAGATAAAACCTTTGCACAGTAAGTGCTGGTTTACTGATACTTTTAACTACCCAGGATTTTATACAATGCTGTGTTTAAGTGATTAATGCAAAGGGATTAGTATTTATTTCAGATAAAATGCCTATAAAATTGATACCTGGCAGAAACTTTGTCATTTTCTTTCTGAAACCTCCAAATAAGGTGAAATTTGAGGAGAGGAATCTTCTTGTAGTCTTAGTGAACCTATTGTGCTTACCTAATTTAAATAGCTTTAAGTTTTTTAATAGTTATCTTCACTTTCTAATTCTTCTGTTATTTTATCCATATTTTCTTTGTAATATGTTCCTCATAAGACCTTCGGAATGAGTCAACATCGCAGCATGTCTTTTGATGTTCTTTTGCAAATGAAATAAGATTCTTTTTTTTGTGCTGCAGCTTTTTGAGCATTAAATTTTTTAAAAATACTAGTACTGTCAAACTATGATAAGTTGAGCTAAATGGTAAGTCTCACCTCTTATGACTTGTATTAAAAATCTGTTGACATTTATTATCTATCTCAAAGTACTTTAACAGGTTGCTTTGATTGGCTATGAATTAATGTGACATTGTTGCACAAAAGAATAGTCTCTCACATTTCATATATATTTGCTGTAGTAATTAAATAGTAATTTGTTTTTACATTTAATCCATATGTTTAGACAGCTGAATGATTGTTTATAATATAACAAAAACCTATTGAGATCTCAGGGGAGTTGAGGCTTAATTTTCTAAACAGTAAGCCAAATGTTCAAGGTTTCTACTAAAATCAAATAAGTAATTTCACTGTTAGGGATAAATAGTTGCAAAACAGGTTTTCATAAAACCAGTGTAGTTCTGTAGTACGTATTACATTGTTTCTGAGGCTGTGCTTTTTGCCTTCTGATAGGTTTTCAAGTTACTGTTTTCTGAATGTTTGGTGGTAAATGTATTCTGATGTGGTGTAGTACATACCATTCTCTTCCACCTGTGGAAAGTTCCTACATAAGACACCAACTTTATGAGAACATAAGTGTCGGTATCTTGTTAAAATGTTCATTGCTTCACCTGTGCAGTTTCGTAATGAAGATGTACCCTTCTCAAATAAGATTTTGTCTGAATCAAAACCTCTCTTTTCAAAATTATATGTGATCTTTTCTTTACAAATTTGTTGTCTCCGTTGTGTTCTCTTCAGAATGTAACTAGATGTGTGTGGAGTGGAGGACTCTCTTCTCTTTTCTGTAAGTTTACTAGATTTAGGGAGAATTAGAAATATTGCAATAAACTTTCCAGTTCTTTGCGAGGCTTCCCTTCAAAATGAGAGATGCGGAACACTGCTTTCCCCAAGTTTGTGTAAAGTTGTGGGAGTTGGAAGGGATATTGACAAAGACGATTGTTAGAGGGGCCGGTTTTGTCCGACAATCTCTCTGATGGGGACAGTGAAAGAGAGAAGTGACTAAAGGGTGGTTCAGAGCAGAGACTAATTTAGTTGGTCTAATTCACCTTATGTTACAATAACAAGTAGTGTAGTTGCAGTGGCATTGGATCTGAGGAGAAAAACTGTAGGCAGTTGAGGACTCAACATCCTTTTGGGGACTGAGGGGAGTATTTTGGACAAGCTCTAGCCTGGTTTCATGTCCTGTTACATTGTTCTCCTGAGTTGCTTTCCAGAATAGCTTTCTGCCTCATCTCTTTCCCCTGGCTATTGAGAACGGTTAAAGAAAGCAGCTTTCTGGGTTGAAACTAATCTCAGTGAATATGCCTTTTAGCTTTCATCTGGCATGACATAACTGTACTAATCTGACAGTCCAAGTTACAGAAATGCAGTAATTGTAATGGATGTGACGAAGTATTGTCCCAATGACTATTGACCCAGAAATTGTCATCACATTCTCCTTTGAGAGGAAAATCTGTTTGCTAGTTTCAGATTGACATTTCTTCATAACCCTTGTAAAAGCTGTTTTAACACTTAGCAGAGACTGTTAAATACTGTCTCTTTCCGTTTTCAGCAGAGACTTTCTCGTATTGCTCCTGATGATTGCTGCTTCTGCAGCTGTAATAGCAGCAGCCTACTTTCTGTATTCCCATGTTTATAATGGTTTTCTATATTGGGACTGTTAGTCTGCTTTTTCATTTGCTGTTAATCTATTCAATTACATTCTGTTGTGTTGCAGAGTTTCTAGCACCTCTTTTAATTGACTCCCTTATTTCTTTAAAGTATGCGTTTGGGGTCTCAAGAAATGTAAATTCCTCCATCCATTATTTTTTCTCTTTGAAGTGCAGCCAGTTATTTTGCCCCCAAAGACTGCATTTAGGCTTTCCCACAGGATATCTTGTGTTATTTCCACTATTTTTTGTTTGAAGGAGATCTTATGTTTTCTCTTTCATATATTTAAAATATTCATCTCCTGAAAACGAGTTATTAAATTACCTTGTAACATATGGCCAAGTGACTACTTGCAAGGATAAAGATGGGCCGTGATAGAAACCTGTTTAACACTTTACATCCTTATGCTGGAGGCATGCCGTGGTTTCCACGATCAGGGTAAGGTCTGTCCTTGAAAACCTTCACAGGCTATAGGTGAGCAGGTAACCTATAACCACTGCAGACACACTGGGACAGTGCTGTTACAGTTCTGAAACCTAACCCTTGAGAGTGGTGCTGGAAGAATACCTTCCCACAACACTCTCCCCTGCTACCTTTCCTTTCCAAAGTTTGAGTTTTCTCTTCGGACAGTGTCTCCTGTCAGTGAATGCGGTTATTCTGACTCTTGGTGCACGTACACTCAGTGTAGCCAAGATGATTCCTTCCCGCAGCAGTATCCACTGGGACTGCCCCCTGACTTCAGTGTCTTCATGCTGCAAAAAACTCTCTTGAAACAGTCCCTTCTGTTCCACTACTAACAGCTTCAAGGTGGGGTTACTCTGCAGCTCTGTTGATCTGGGAAAACAGTAGGTGCGTATTCAAGATGTTAACATTTGCGGTGACTTCCTTTCTGTATCAGTGTAAAAAACTGTTTATTTCGGAAGCACTTTCAACATTGGCTCCTGTTGCATAACTGAGTGTAAATCCAAAGCCAAGACTTCAGTGAAATACTGACTTTGCCTGACTGACACACACACTAGATAAAGTTAGGACATATGTAAATTGTTCTCAAAAAGACTCTGTGGTTTATTTAAAAATTAATGTGGCCATTACTTCCCCTCTTGACCCTATTCTGCTAAGCAGAAGTTCTTGGTTTTTCTTTCTCAAAATGTGCTTCAGCTACTGCTTCTATTTGTGCTTGTCTTCTGCAGTGTGGAAGAAAATCAGTCGGCTTCTTCAGAAGGTAGGAGAGGAAAGCACAGAAACAGAGAAGTCTCCTTTGTTCCTTTAGAGTCCAGGCTTCATAAAATGTCTTGACTGACCATATCTACACATTATTCAAAATCCATGGAACACTGTATGAACAGTTGATTTGACCAACTTGTCTTCATTGCCTTGCAATGCATGGGAACCTGAACACTGTGTTGTTAACCATGTTAAGCGGTTCAAGGGGGCAGTAGTTTCTGTAAATGCTTTAACACAGTTTCTGGTGTTGCAGTTGAGCACATCTATAAAGACATTGATTAAGTCCACATACCCACCTTAGCAAGAGGTTACTGCTTGAAATGGCTTCTGTGACAGGAGTGTTGAAATGGACAGATACAGACTCTTCAGGAAGGCCAGGCAGTGGGAGACGAGGAAGGGGTGTTGCTGTCTATGTCAAGGATCAGGTGGAGTGCATGGAGCTGTGCCTGGGGATGCATGAGAAGCTGACCGAGATCTTATGGATCAAGATTAAAGGGAAGGCAGGGACAGGTGCTGTTACAGTGGGGATCTGCTCCAGGTCACCTGACCAGGAAGACCGAGCAGATGAGGCCCTCTATAGACAGATAGGAGCAGCCTCACATTCACAAGACCGAGGGACTTCAACCACCCCGGTACCTGTTGGAAGGACGACACAGCAGGGCATAAGCAATCCAGGAGGTTCCTGGAATGCGTTGACGATAACTTCCTTCTCCAAGTGATAGAAGAGACAACAAGGAGAGGTTCAATGCTGGACCTTATTCTCACCAACAAGGAGGGGCTGGTGGGGAATGTCACACTGAAGGGCAGCCTTGGCTGCAGGGATCATGAGATGGTGGAGTTTGAGATCTTTAGTGAGGTGAGGAGGGCACACAGCAAGTTTGCTGCCCTGGACTTGAGAGCAGACTGTGGCCTCTTCAGGGATCTGCTTGATGGGAGTACAGTGGGATAAAGCCCTGGAGGGAAGAGGGGCCCAAGAAAGCTGGCTAATATTCAATGGCCACCTCCGCCAAGCTCAGGAGCGATGTATCCCAAGAAAGAGGAAGTCAGGCAAAAGTGCCAGGAGGCCGGCATGGATCAACAAGGAGCTCCTGGACAATCTCAGACAGAAAAAGGAAGGCTACAGAGGGTGGAAGCAAGAACAGGTAGCCTGGGAAGAATACAGAGAAATTGTCCAAGCAGCCAGTGATCAGGTTAGGAAAGACAAAGCGCAGATAGAATTAAATCTGGCCAGGGACATCAGGGGCAACAAGGAAGCTTTCTATAGTTATGTCAGTGACAACAGGAAGACTAGGGAAAATGTGGGCATGCTCAGGAAGGAAACGGGAGACCTGATCTCCCAGGACATGGAAAAGGTTGAGCTGCTCAACGACTTTTTTGCCTTCACTGGTAGAAGCTCTGTCCGCACAGCCCAGGTCACAGAAGGGAAAGGCAAGGACCAGGAGAGTGAGGAGCCTCACACTGTAGAAGATCAGGTCCAAGACCAGCTGAGAAACCTGAAGATGCACAAGTCCATGGGTCCTGAGGAAACTGGCAGATGAAGTTGACAAGCCACTATCCATCGTATTTGAGAAATCATGGCAGTCTGGTGAAGTTCCTGCTGACTGGAAAAGGGGAAACATAACTCCCATTTTTAAGAAGGGAAAACAGAAGACCCAGGGAATTACAGGCCGGTCAGTCTCACCTCTGGGTCTGGCAAGATTATGGAGCAGATCCTCCTGGAAGCTCTGCTAAGGTACATGGAAGATAAGGAAGTGATCGGTGACAGCCAACATGGCTTCACTAAGGGCAAATTGTGCCTGACAAATTTGGTGGCCTTCTACGACAGTGTTGGTGGATAAGGGAAGAGCAACTGACATCCTCTGCCTGGACTTGTGCAAAGCATTTGACACTGTCCCACATGACATCCTTGTCTCTGAAATGGAGAGACATGGATTTGACGGGTGGACCACTCGGTAGATAAGGAACTGGTTGGATGGTTGCACTGGTTGATGAGTTGCGGTCAATGGCTCAATGTCCAGGTGGCAAGCAGTGACGAGTGGTGTTCCTCGGAGGTTGGTACTGGGACTGGTACTATTTAACAACTTGGTTGGCGATGTGGACATTGTGATTGAGTGCACCCTCAGCAAGTTTGCCAATGACACCACGCTGTGTGGTGCTGTCATCCTGGAGGGACAGTATGCCATCCAGAGGGACCTGGCCAGGCTTGAGAGGTGGGCCTGTGCGAACCTCATGAAGTTCAACAAGGCCAAGTGTCAGATCCTGCATGTAGGTTGGGGCAATGCCAAGCACAAATATAGGCTGGGAGGAGAATGGATCGAGAGCAGCCCTGAAGAGAGAGGGACTTGGGGGAATTGGGGGATGAGAAGCTCAACATGAGCCAGCAATGTGCGCTCACAGCCCATAAAGTCAACCACATCCTGGGCTGCATCAAAAGAACCATGGCCAGCAGGTGGAGAGAGGTGACTCTGCCCCTCTACTGTGCTCTGGTGAGACCCCACCTGAAATACTGTGTCAAGCTCCGGAGCCCCCAGCGTAAGAAGGACACAGACCTGTTGAAGTGGGTCCAGAGGAGGGCCACAAAGATGACTAGAAGGTTAGAGCACCTCTGCTATGAATACAGGCCGAGAGAATTGTTCAGCCTGGAGAAGAGAAGGCTCTGAGGAGACCTTATAGCAGCTTTCCAGCATCTGATAGGGGCCTACAAGAAAGCTGGAGAGGGACTTTGTAGAAGGGCATATAGTGATAGGACAAGGGGTAATGGCTTCAAACTGGAAGAGAGTACGTTTAGATTAGATATTAGGAAGAAACTCTTTATGGTGAGGGTGGTGAGGCACTGGAGCAGGTTGCCCAGGGAAGTTGTGGAGGCCCCATCCCTGAAAGTGTTCAAGGCTGGGTTGGATGGGGCTTTGAGCAATCAGATCTGGTGGGAGGTGTCCTTGCCCATGGCAGGGGGGTTGGAACTAGATGATCTTTAAGGTCCCTTCCAACCCAAACCATTCTATGATTCTATGAAAGATGTATTACCTACTTATTCATTTATCTGTTTATGTAGAAACACACAAATACTTGCATCTTTTGTGGTCACCAGTTTTTTTTTCTGATGTCTATATATTTGGTACCGTCACCCTTTTCTATTGCACCATTTGCAGTCACAATATTTCTCCTGAAGAAGTCCATATATCCCATACCTTCATCCTTTTTTATTGGTGTGTTATCAGCCAGCAGTTGCATTAGGGATGATGAAGGAATCTGAGGGGCGGTTAATCTGTACTCAGGGAAAAAAATGGAGTCTTGAGGTTGCTCATAGTAGATGCATTTACCAGAGCAATTGGTCATAAGTGCTTAGTGTGCCTCTATGCCAACAAGAAAATATGTAACAGCGAAACACTTGAAAAAAGTAGCAAGCTATAAGTTTGAGAGTCTTTTGATGAGCTTTTGCCATCAGAACTTCCCTTCCTGATGTGCCCCATGAAGAATTGTGTTCATTAGTTTATTCTGGCTTATTGTGTTCATTAGTTTATTTTCATTAGCGCCCTAGCAATCCTTGAAATGTAAGGAAATGCTGTAGTTTAGAAGTCTTATTTCATGTGTACTTTTTTGTAAAAGGGAACCTGTAGATGTGAAGGTAATGTAATTTCTTACTCTCTTTAAACAACTCCAAACTTTGCCCAAATTTTCCGGTTTGTTACGTGAATTTTCATACCTTCCTTTTAAAGNGTGACAGCCAACATGGCTTCACTAAGGGCAAATTGTGCCTGACAAATTTGGTGGCCTTCTACGACAGTGTTGGTGGATAAGGGAAGAGCAACTGACATCCTCTGCCTGGACTTGTGCAAAGCATTTGACACTGTCCCACATGACATCCTTGTCTCTGAAATGGAGAGACATGGATTTGACGGGTGGACCACTCGGTAGATAAGGAACTGGTTGGATGGTTGCACTGGTTGATGAGTTGCGGTCAATGGCTCAATGTCCAGGTGGCAAGCAGTGACGAGTGGTGTTCCTCGGAGGTTGGTACTGGGACTGGTACTATTTAACAACTTGGTTGGCGATGTGGACATTGTGATTGAGTGCACCCTCAGCAAGTTTGCCAATGACACCACGCTGTGTGGTGCTGTCATCCTGGAGGGACAGTATGCCATCCAGAGGGACCTGGCCAGGCTTGAGAGGTGGGCCTGTGCGAACCTCATGAAGTTCAACAAGGCCAAGTGTCAGATCCTGCATGTAGGTTGGGGCAATGCCAAGCACAAATATAGGCTGGGAGGAGAATGGATCGAGAGCAGCCCTGAAGAGAGAGGGACTTGGGGGAATTGGGGGATGAGAAGCTCAACATGAGCCAGCAATGTGCGCTCACAGCCCATAAAGTCAACCACATCCTGGGCTGCATCAAAAGAACCATGGCCAGCAGGTGGAGAGAGGTGACTCTGCCCCTCTACTGTGCTCTGGTGAGACCCCACCTGAAATACTGTGTCAAGCTCCGGAGCCCCCAGCGTAAGAAGGACACAGACCTGTTGAAGTGGGTCCAGAGGAGGGCCACAAAGATGACTAGAAGGTTAGAGCACCTCTGCTATGAATACAGGCCGAGAGAATTGTTCAGCCTGGAGAAGAGAAGGCTCTGAGGAGACCTTATAGCAGCTTTCCAGCATCTGATAGGGGCCTACAAGAAAGCTGGAGAGGGACTTTGTAGAAGGGCATATAGTGATAGGACAAGGGGTAATGGCTTCAAACTGGAAGAGAGTACGTTTAGATTAGATATTAGGAAGAAACTCTTTATGGTGAGGGTGGTGAGGCACTGGAGCAGGTTGCCCAGGGAAGTTGTGGAGGCCCCATCCCTGAAAGTGTTCAAGGCTGGGTTGGATGGGGCTTTGAGCAATCAGATCTGGTGGGAGGTGTCCTTGCCCATGGCAGGGGGGTTGGAACTAGATGATCTTTAAGGTCCCTTCCAACCCAAACCATTCTATGATTCTATGAAAGATGTATTACCTACTTATTCATTTATCTGTTTATGTAGAAACACACAAATACTTGCATCTTTTGTGGTCACCAGTTTTTTTTTCTGATGTCTATATATTTGGTACCGTCACCCTTTTCTATTGCACCATTTGCAGTCACAATATTTCTCCTGAAGAAGTCCATATATCCCATACCTTCATCCTTTTTTATTGGTGTGTTATCAGCCAGCAGTTGCATTAGGGATGATGAAGGAATCTGAGGGGCGGTTAATCTGTACTCAGGGAAAAAAATGGAGTCTTGAGGTTGCTCATAGTAGATGCATTTACCAGAGCAATTGGTCATAAGTGCTTAGTGTGCCTCTATGCCAACAAGAAAATATGTAACAGCGAAACACTTGAAAAAAGTAGCAAGCTATAAGTTTGAGAGTCTTTTGATGAGCTTTTGCCATCAGAACTTCCCTTCCTGATGTGCCCCATGAAGAATTGTGTTCATTAGTTTATTCTGGCTTATTGTGTTCATTAGTTTATTTTCATTAGCGCCCTAGCAATCCTTGAAATGTAAGGAAATGCTGTAGTTTAGAAGTCTTATTTCATGTGTACTTTTTTGTAAAAGGGAACCTGTAGATGTGAAGGTAATGTAATTTCTTACTCTCTTTAAACAACTCCAAACTTTGCCCAAATTTTCCGGTTTGTTACGTGAATTTTCATACCTTCCTTTTAAAGGGCTCAGGACATCTTCCGTCAGGCAATGAAATTTCAAAGTGTCATCTTGGAAGTTCTTCCTCCGTATAATCGAGAACAATATGAGAAGTCTGCTATTGCTTCCCTTTTTTTTCTGGATAATGAAGAAGGAGTTCCAAAAACAAAGATTCCACCTCCTGTTCATCCAAAACCTGCTCTGAAAATGATTAATCTTTCTGGAGCCAGCAGCTTGGAGGCAGGTGTACAGCCAACACTACAACAAGCTAAGAGCCCCAACCTCCCACGTCTGGGTAGAAAGTCATCTTCTCCCTCACTGTCTCCCCTTATGGGCTTTGGCAATAAAAAAAATGCAAAGAAAATAAAGATAGACCTGAAAAAAGGTAAGTCTTTTGGAGATTATATGATTAATTCTGTGTCATGTTCCCTATATTGATACCTTAACTTTTAACTAAACTAGTGACATTAAAAGTACAAGTAAGTTGTTTACAATTTAAAAGCTCCGAGACTTCCAAGTGGTAAAAGAATATTCCAAAAGGTAAAGGAATGTTAACTGTAATGTTCTCAACAGTCAGCTTTCACATAAATTTTAGATGCATGTTATTCAGACCTAGTGATTTTAAAACATCTCAGTTACTGATTATGTGGAAGGTATTTCATTAGTAACGTGCGATATTGAGAGATGATTTAGCCTTTTCGCAAGTATGAAGTAAAAATTTGAATTGTCTGCTGGTAACCTTTGTTACTTTTATTCACATGTGCTTATTGGCCAGCACATATGAATTTTTAAATTAACACATTTTAAATTAAACACATTCTTTTAAAGATATGTTTAAAAACATACCCTGCTCTATTTCATGTTATTCAGGAAGTTTACCACAGATTTACTTGTCTTTCCCTTTTTTTATTTTCTACAAACACGGTGGGGTGACTCATGTAACTGGAGTGCTACAACGGATGGCTATAAACTCTTCAGAAGGGACAGGCAAGGAAGGGGAGGTGGGGTAGCACTGTATGTTAAGGAGTGATTTGATTGTAGAGCTTAATGATGGTGCCAATAGGGTTGAGTGTTTAAGGGTAGGAATCAGGGGGAAGGCCACCAAGGCGCAGATATCATGCTGCGAGGCTGTTATAGGCCACGCAACCAGGATGAAGAGGCAGACGAAATATTCTATGAGCAGCTGGAAGAAGTCTCACAATCCCTAGCCCTTGTTTTCGTGAGGGGACTTCAACTTACCAGATGTCTGCTGGAAATACAATACAGCAAAGAGGAAACAGTCTAGGAACTTCCTGGAGTGTGTGGAAGGTAACTTCCTGATGCAGCTGGTGAGTTGATCCAACTAGGGAAGGCGCCCTGCTGGACCTGTTGTTTGTGACCAGAGAAGGACTTGTGGGTGATGTGATGGTTGGAGGCTGTCTTGGGAATAGCGACCACAAAATTATAGAGTTTTCAATTCTTGGAGAAGTAAGGAGGGGGGTCAGCGGAACTGCAACCTTGGACTTCCGGAGGGCAGACTTTGGTCTGTTTAGGAGTCTGGTTGACCAAGTCCCTTGGGAGGCAGTCCTGAAGGGCAAAGGAGTCCAGGAAGTCTGGACATTCTTCAAGAAAGAAATCTTAAAGGCACAGGAGCTGGCTGTCCCCATGTGCCAAAAGACGAGCCAGCAGGGAAGAAGACTGCCTGGCTAAACAAAGAGCTTTGCCTGCAACACAGAAAAAAAAGAGTCTATGATCTTTGGAAGAAGGGGCAGGCAATTAAGGAGGACTACAAGGATGTTGTGAGGTTATGCAGGGAGCAAATTAGAAGGGCCAAAACCCAACAAGAAATTAATCTGCCTACTGCTGTAAAAGACAATTAAGAATTTTTCTATAAAAGCATTAGCAATGAAAGGAGGGCTAAGGAGAATCTCTGTCCTTTCTTCATTGGATATGGGGAGAAACTTATTGACAAAGGATGAGGAAAGGCTGAGGTACTTAATGCTTTCTCTGCCTCAGTCTTTAACAGTAAGACCAGTTGTTCTCTGGGTACCCAGCCCCTTGAGCTAGAAGACAGGGACAGGAAGCAGAATGAAGCCCCCATAATCCAAGGGAGCTTGGATTATGTGGTCAGGTTAGTGACCTGCTACACCACTTAGACACACACAAGTCTATGGGGCTGGATTGCATCCGCCCACGGGTACTGAGGGAGCTGGTAGAAGTGCTCACCAAGCCACTTCCCATCAGTTAGCGGAAGTCCTGGCTAACCGGTCCCAGTCGACTGCAAGTTAGCAAATGTGATGCCCATCCACAAGAATGGCCGGAAGGAAGGTTTATGGAACTACAGTCCTCTCAGTCTGACCTCGGTGCCAGGGAAGGTTATGGAGCAGAACATCTTGAGTGCCATTAGGCGACACATACAGGACAACCTGGTGATCGAGCCCAGTCAGCATTGGGTTCATAAAAGGCAGGTCCTGACTGACAGGTCCTGACTGACAAACCTGATCTCCTTCTATGACAAGGTGACCCGCTTAGTGGATGAGGGAAAGGCTACGTAGACTTGTTGTCTGCCAAGACTTTAGTAAAACCTTTGACACCCTTTTCCACAGCATTCTCCTGGAGAAACTGGCTGCTCATGGCTTGGATGGGTGTACTCTTTGCTGGGTAAAAAACTGGCTGGAAGGCCAGGCCCAAAGAGTGGTGGTGAATGGAGTGAAATCCAGTTGACAGCCAGTCACAAGTGGTGTTCCCCAGGGCTCAGTACTGAGGCCTGTTCTCTTTAATATCTTTATCAATGACCTGGATAAGGAGATCGAGTGCACCCTTAGTGAGTTCGCAGACAACATCAAGTTAGGTGGAAGTGTCAACCTGTTTGTGGGCAGGATGGTTCTACAGAGGGATCTGGACAGGCTGGATCGATGGGCCGAGGCCAAAGGTATGAGGTTCAACAAGGCCAAGTGCCGGGTCCAACACTTGGGTCACAACAACCCTATGCAGCGCTACAGGCTTGGGGCAGAGTGGCTGGAAAGCTGCCTGGCAGAAAAGGACCTGGGGGTGTTGGTCGACAGTTGGCTGAATATGAGCCAGCAGTGTGCCCAGGTGGCCAAGAAGGCCAACAGCATCCTGGCTTCTATCAGGAATAGTGTGGCCAGCAGGACTAGAGAAGTGATCGTCCCCCTGTACTCAGCACTGGTGAGGCCCCACCTCGAATACTGTGTTCAATTTTGGACCCCTCACTACAAGAAAGACATTGAGGTGCTGGAGCGTGTCCAGAGAAGGGCAGTGAAGCTGGTGAGGGGTCTAGAGCACAAGTCTTATGAGGAGCAGCTGAGGGAACTGGGTTGTTTAGCCTGGAGAAAAGGAGGCTGAGGGGAGACCTTGTCGCTCTTTGCAGCTTCATGAAAGGAGGCTGTAGAGAGGAGGGAGTCAATCTCTTCTCCCCAGAACAAGTGATAGGACAAGAGGAAACAGCCTCAAGTTACACCAGGGGAGGTTTATATTGGATATTAGGAAGAATTTCTTCATGGAAGGGGTTATCAAACATTGGAACAGGCTGCCCAGACAAGTGGTGGAGTCCCCATCCCTGGAGGTATTTAAAAGACGGGTAGACGTGGTGCTGAGGGACACGGTTTGGTGGTCCTAGCAGTGCTAGGTTAACTTGATAATCTTAAAGGTCCCTTCCAACCTAAACAATTCTATAAAACCTTTTTTTTTCCATCTGTATTTATTCAGCTGTCAGCAGGCCGAATTTTGTGGGTATACGTTTAATTGCTGCACCATGCAGATGTCTGTCTTTGCATGGAGTAACAGGTTTATGCACATGTAGTAAAATGTGCTTAAGCAGATCCCAATTAGCATTTATATTTTGTGTTTAATTTCTGTCTCTGATTTGGCTGAGAGTTAAATTTGATGCTGGAAGTGGCCCTTTTAAAAACTGTCTAACTTTTTTTTTTAACACATAATGAATGTAATCAAGCTGTCATTTCTTAATTTTTGTTATTTAACTTAAATCACTCACTTTCACTTCTGAACTCTTCAGCTTTGCGTTAACAAAACCTACTTCAGAATTTTCCCCATTTCAAATGTAGTGCTTTTGCTTTTGAAACAATAATTTATATTTTTAGAAATGATAGAAATGTGATACTGACATGATATCTCTGAAAACTATCACATGGGTAGCAATTCTGCTCAATATAAAAAGATTTTTATGGACCCTGCTATTCCTGGGTCGTTTTGGTGGCTTATAAGCAATATCTGCTAATACTGATTTTACTCCCTAAATATTTGTTAAAACATTTATCTATTAGCACTGGAGGTTGTTTATTTCCAAGCAGCAAACAACATCAGAAATGGAAGCTGAAATGTCACTTGGCCTTTCTTAACAGCATGTAGTCAGCGGTTTTTGCATTCAAGTTGTGATGTTTTCTACTTTCTTCCAAGTTTCAGTAAAACTTGCTAAATTACATTTATGGTCATAAATAAACAATTCTGATTGCTCTGATTTGTTTCAAAGACTATTGACATTAGTGTGAAGGCTGATACTGAAACCATGTAAAGAAAAGGTAAATGCTGTAAAAGAGATTTCTCACTTGTTTTATATTATTGTGGGCTATCCAAAAGTATTATCATCTGTAGCTGTTGCAGGAAGATGTGAGCATCTGTTCTGACATTGACAGAATTCTTCTCTAGACCACGCAGAAAATAGGTTCATGTTTACAGCTTTTCGTTTGCTTTGGTTTTTTTAAGAGCTAAGCTGAATAAGCGCCTGTGATACATTACTGACATTGTTTACTTACTTTTAATGATCATCATTTGCTTGTTGAAATTTATATTGGGAGCTCTTTATCTGACCTTCTAGGTCCAGAAGGACTTGGTTTCACTGTGGTTACCAGAGACTCTTCAGTACATGGTCCTGGTCCGATTTTTGTGAAGAATATTTTACCAAAAGGTGCAGCAGTAAAAGATGGTCGTTTGCAGTCAGGAGACAGAATCTTGGAGGTTAGGATGAACATCCATTGTATTTGCATTGCTGAGTATTGATTGCTGGTTTTGCCATAAATATTTTCTTATATATACTACTGATGTATGGAATTAAAATTCTTGACCTTGGTTTAAAAAAAATATAAAAAATCTCATGGCTTTTGTTTGGCAACAAGTATTTTACACCGCAATTTGGAAAAAGGTGCTTTTCACAAGGGTCCATGGGATGTTTGAACAAGGGGGATGTGATAACACCTTTGTTCTTAAAGCCGATAAATGTATCAGTTTAGAAACAAAACATATCTTGCCTCTTCAGCCATGTCCAAAAATCTCTGATTAATATTGAGGTGGTTAAGTACTCATTTTAAGGTAATTTTGCTCAAATCAGTCTGTTCAAAATTTTCAGCTATCTTGTGACTTACAATCTCTAATGGGTTATTTCTACTTACTAACCTGAAAAAGCTCTTAAGGTAAACAGTTTTAATAATACTTAGGTCTTGTTTTTATACTTTTCATCTTCAAAGTGCTTTACAAACTAATTAAGCCTCACAAACCCCCTGCAAGGTGGTTAAGTACTACAGACCTGCTCTAACAGATGGTGAAAATAAGTGAAAAAAGGTTAAGTGATTTGTGCAGGGCCAGAGGGGGAGATAGTGTGGGAGCTGTTGCTAATTCTTCTTTGCTCTCAGTCACTGATTGACACCTGTGTTAGGTGAGGTGAAAATGAGAAAAGGCAGTCATACTCACCAATGTGACATCCTCTGTTCTTTTGTGTGTGGTAGGTGAATGGACGGGACATCACTGGCAGGACCCAGGAAGAGCTTGTAGCTATGCTGAGAAGCACAAAGCAAGGGGAAACTGTTTGTCTGATTGTGGCTCGTCAGGAGGAGGCCTTTCTACCTCGAGAGCTGGTAAACTTGTTGTTGTGTCCCGAAGAGCGATATTGAAACAATTCCATGTTATGAAACTAGCCCAAGAAATAGAAATAAACTGTTGTTGGCTGAGAAAGCCAGCGAAGGGTAACTGTATAAGGCTTGTGTTTGAGAAGTACTTATACTTACATTTGATTTTGATGGATATTTGATTTTATCTACTTTAGATGCAATTCCACACAATCTGATTTTTCATCCCAGAAGTGACATCATAAGCATAATTTACAGGGGAATATTGCAAATGAATCTTGTAACTGTGAGGTAGAGCATGACTGAAAATAGATTATTGTCTTTCAGAAAAGCAACAAACTTTAAACCAGAAGTTTAAAGTGCATGTAATGAGTCCTGCAGCTTATCAGTAACAAACTAGTAAGGGGGGCTGCCCCCAGGAGATGCATCTCGTAAGCTAGGTGCCAGACTTCGGGAGTGGTGAGGAATAGAATTCCATTGTGCTCATCACAAATTTCGGAAGAGAGCTTTCCTTGGCTTCTAGTCTTTGACTTAATAGGCTCTTACATGTCTAATTTTGTTCTACCTCAAGTGCTTAATTTTCAGTTTGTTTTTTTTTTTTTTTTAACACTCTGGCATGAAACTGTGTTCTCTTTTTCTCTCACATAGACAGAGGAGGACTACATCAGTGTAAAAGTGCTATCTGATACATACTTGTTTCCCCTCAAAGAAGGTCATCTCTTTGGTCACCTCTTCCTTATCTTGATTGATGGCTATACTTGACCTTTCATTAAGAAGTTCTCAGGATAAGGGAAGGACAGCATTTCCTGCTTTTGTCTCATTTTATCTCCTTTAAAGAACACAAACCGCCTTCATTCTTTTCTTAAGATGCCGACTTCTTGCTTTTCCTTTTGCTTTAGACTGTTAGGAGGATCTTCTACAGAAATCCTCCAGTATGTTTCCTCACAAAACATTGCTGACAGTTCTCCTCTTGTTTCCTTGTTACCAGTTGGACCTTGTTGAGGTTAGGGTGTCTCCTGGCTGTGGTAGGATTAGCAACTGGAGGGGAGTTCAGATTCTCCCATGAGCCTTTCCTCTTGTGCCACTGATGCCCGCTTTTTCCTGTAGTATGGCAATTGTGAAGTATCCTAGCAAAACTATCTTTGTTTTCATTTTCCCTTTTTATTATGTAATCTTCAAGGAATGTAATGGCAGAATATTTTCAGCCCTGTAACTGGGCATTTGTTGTCAGTGATTCCCAAAGCACCACGGTCATTGTAATGCTGTGTTTAGTAAGCCCTGAGTTGTAGAGTCTGTGTGGATTGGAAGGAAATATCTGAGTCTGGAAGTACTAAATTATCTCTTATATTTAGGATTTCTTTTCTTCCACCAGCTCTTCTAAAGAAGAGCTAATTTTTTTAAAAGACTACCCATCAACAGGTTTTTTTCTTGGGGTTTTTTTAAGTTATAAAGCACAGTACTTGGAAAATGTACTTTTAAAAAAAGTACATATTCTTCTTTTCTGCCTCCTGTTCCCCCAATATTATACATTATTCTGTATTGTTGTAGTACAAATTCTCTTGGAAATCACCGTAACAGTGTGTGGGTATAAAAGACTGGAAGAATCTAAAAGCTATTTATAATTTTCCCCTGCCACAATTGCCTGCTATTAAATTCTAGCCCCTACAGCAAGGATTAACTACCTTTCAAAAGGTGACTTACTTATGACTGGCATGATTGAAATCCAGAAAGTAGCCACATTTATCCTGCTGGCTTGACCTTCGCTTAGATTGCTTTCTCTGCAAAAGAATGATGCCGAAGTGATGGCCCTCGCTGTAACAGTGATGATACGTGAATTCTAATACTGTTCTGTGTTTCTTGTTATCCCAATCAAGTACAATATAATATGAATGTGTGTTACTGAAATACCTTACATAATTTTATGGAACCAGCCCTCCTAAATTAAAAAGCCTTTCAGCAACATCTGTTCGGTAGCTCCCAGCAAAAGTGTGGATTACCATGCCACTAAGCTACCAGATGTTGATACTAACATGATGCTTGTTAGAATTCATGAGACGTCTGAGAATAGTCTCAGCAAAGATTAAAAAAAAAATTAAAATTGGTTTAGCTTTTTTGTTTGTTTTTAGCTTTAGCCATGATATTACATTGGACTAATCCTCTGCTACCTCAAAAGTTACGGTGCTGTTTTGATCAAAGAGGAGAAAAAAAGCCAGCACTTTAAATGTTTGGTTTTGGAAGGAAAGGCAGTGGATAATCCAATATTTTTCAAGGACAGCTGTAACTGAATGCTCTGACTATGTAACATGCATGCAGAGTTTACCTAAATACTTGGGGGTTTTGTTAATGCCTGGCAATAATAGGGTAATTGCTTTATATCAGACGTTCTTGATTTGAGCAGTTCTCCAGGGACTGTAATCTGAGAAGCTGTTTTCTTTAAATTCCCTGTAACCTGTTGAAAGGAAAAGGAGAAGGACTGTCTAGAAACGTGTCCACTCCCCACAGCTTCCTGTGGCAAAGACACCTCTGGAAGTTGGGGACCTGCTAGAGACCATGCACAAAACACGCTTTCATGCATGTTGCTTCACTAGAATTGGGTTCCGACACTTGATTTCTGGAAAGAATTTGATAGCTGCACAGGCACAAAGCAAATAATGTGACAAAGTAACAGTGGGTGGCTTTGGTTGTGTGCATCTGGAATAATATAATTTGGCTTGTAACAAAGCTGCAGTTTGAAGAAAGCTTGGTCTCATTAATATTTTCGGTAAGCTAGAAGGGAGCAGAGTTGGGGGCTTTGTTACTGTGATCTGTGCTGATGAATTGCTAGCAAGTAGAAAAATATATTCAGAGTAGCAAACAAACCTTTACCACACCAGTCAAGCGAGAGATGTGATATGGGTGAGGATGAATCAGCGTTGCAAACAGGCATTATTAAATCATAGGGAATTGGGGCTTCGGTTACACTAGCCCATGCAACATCTGAGAGTTGTACAGTTACATTGTTTGCACATAATGAGGGAATAAAATAGAAAACCCAATCTTTGTAGTGTCGTTACAGCTTTAAAAAAAGAAAAAGAGGATCTAATGAGATTTTTTTTTTTATTGAAGCAGATCAGTGAAGTTGAATTTGGACCAACCACAAGCTGTCCTCCTTATTATCCAGTTAGACAAATGTTCCCAGTAATTCATGCCAGCTGTTGACAATGTAGCAGCTGAGTAAGGAGCTGATTCCAAAACTCAGGGGAAGATCTTGATTTGCTTAATTACCACAGTCTACAGAGTGGCCGGTGATTAGTGCATTCTTTAAGGTGCATTTGGGTTTTAAACTATGTAACACTGATTGTTTTCTAAAGGGTGGTGAATATTACGGAAAGAAACTGGCTTAACTGAACAGGTTTGGGTTTTCCAGCTCTTACCAAAGTAAACGGAATACATATCAGACTGTGGCTATCGCTCTCTGTGTTCTGAAAATACACTGTTTTGATCATGTGTATTTGTTGCATTTTGTTTTTTCTCCAGGGAAAATGCGTGATCTGAAGGTTCCATTTCTTTTAGTAATGATATGAAGATCACTTACTCCCCCTTCTCTTTCTTTATCCCTGTGTTGGTATAACAAGCAAAGCTACTTGAATGAGAATAACTCTGGTGTAACCCGTTCTGTGCCATGACGTTATGGAATTCTTTCTTCTTGTTATTTTTCATGAGCCTTCAGGACAGTGGGTATAATGGACATAAGCAGAGGAATGTGCTTGTTCTGCCATTGCCAGAAATAATATAGCACTCAAAATATTTTGATGCATTTTCTTTAAGTTAAAGCTCATACATAGTGTCAGTTTTGCCTATGTTTTATTTTTTGTTTTAAAGATAGCTTTGACTTACTGGTCTCAACTGTAGTCACTATTTCTGTGGTTTCTTGGCATATTCACTGATCCCTGAAGAATGGAGGAAGAAAGGGAAGAAACCAGGATTTTTACACCAAAAGCTAAAAGAGCAACAATGTATGTAATGTAGCGGTTGATATTTAACTCTTGAGTCATTTTTAGCACATGTACTATACCAGGATAGAAGGATGCAGGAGGAGTGGCGATTTCAGTTAAGCATTTTGTCTGCTTACCATATGATTAACTTTTATGTTTCAGTCTTCCTCTAGTTAATTCCTTCTTCTACCTTGAACTTCTGTGTCTGAAGGAGAACTTGTTTGCCTGAAGTGTTGTCCTTTTTGTCTTTAATATTCAAAGCTTAATTTCTATTACTTCCTTTTAATTGTTTCTTGCCTTTTTATGTGCAGGAAATAATAGGTGAAATTTTAACGCAGACTTAACCGTTTTTGCACCTGTTTTTGTAGGTCAAACCAGTGATTGTAGTTCTCAACCAGAAATGGTCAAATAAGTTCAGTCAGAACATGATTCCAGCAAGTACCAATTCTCTGTTGTGTTATCTCTACTCAAAGGGAGAAGAATCTGATAGGGGAAAAAAAAAGTCAATATACATATATTGGATTTTAATAACATACACAAGATTCAGTTCTTATTCTGCATAATGAAGAGAAGCCTCTTGTGAATACATATGGCACTTTTCATCTTGAATAACTTTATAAACTATGTAGACTTTAGGAAGTCCTGGGTTTTTTTCCAGGAACTTTTGAAGGGGAGTGTTTAATTTTTGGGCCTGTAGATTCTCTTTGTCTAGAATAGCTGAGAAATGAGTGTAGGTTGTGTCTACACAAATGTGTCTTTAATTTAGAGTAAAAACATCGTATAGTGCAGCCCCTCAAAGGTTCTCAGCTTGCATTATGTATTTCAGAAGATGGTTACTCATTCACTGTAGCTTAGACTACTAGAAACTGTGTGCTGATGTTTGATTAGTTACTGTGCTCATTATGAAAATCAGTAAGAGATCACTGGTTAGAAGGAATGTGGCAGTCTTTCCTATCACAGCAAACAGAAGGTGTGGCAAAAAAGTATCCTCTTTCCCCTGGGTTTCTGTGAGACTCCCAAGTTACCAAAGCAGAATAGATGGCTGGAATAATTCACATATCTTTTAGAAGTGGTTAATTTTTTTAATTTAAGCTAGTTCCATCGATTTTGCAATGGCAGAATGAGCTCTCATATGCTGTGAAGTGCCAGTATAGCTACCAACACAGCAAATATGTTTACTGTGTTTTTCTGTGTGATACTGGTACTCGGCCTTTTCGAGACTGCAGAGACCTTATTGCATCTAGTCTACTATTGCTTTCTATGTCAAGCCCGTCAAAGTGTTATGATCCAGTCATGATTTGTCTCTCAGATCGCACTCTTCCTGTCTTCTAGCAAATACGAGGAACCTTAAAAGGGTGGTCTGAAAGCTCTGGTATTGCACTCATTGCCTACAAGAACCTCTGATGGTGCTCTGCCTGCTGGTAAAGAAAAAGTTAGAGCGGAGACAAGTAAGGAGAGAAGAGCGTAATGTTACATGTACCATGAGATACTATATTTGCTTACAGGTTTACTGCCCAAACCTCCTAAGTTGAGAGACCCTACCTCAGAGCACTGGGAAATGAAAACTGTTTACTTGATAGCATCAGTCTCAGTTCTGGTGTTGTCCAAAATTGTTTGGCAGCCCACTTTAATCTATGAAATCAGAAGTATGTATACATCAGAATAGAGGCATATAAAATCTGAGTTTTATCAGAAATTGAGTTTACATATGTTTTTGATGCATTTGTGCAGATTTACAGTATTGGTGTTTAATAAAATCAAAGTATTTGGCCAACTCTCAAATCTCACTGGCAACTGTAGTACCTTGCCATTTACAAGGGTCCCCAGATTTATTCCATATACCGTATGAAAACTTTTAAAAGTCTCTCTGCCCTAGAATCCATGAAAAAAGTTTTCCTAGGCTGACTTAATGTAAAATGTGGTGTTTGAAGTATACATAAAAGAATTACGCACTGTTCAGTGCTTTCTTTACTGTCCCTTTAAAATAGTAATGAGTAAATCAAGTAAAGAGTTGGATTTGTGCATCACAGTGTTGTGACCTGTTTGCCCAGAATGCATTCTGAGAAAATACAGTAACAGCAGTCCTAAATTTAGCCTGAAAATACCATGCAGTCTTCCATCTTCATGAGTGATAAGATTTTTGGATCTAAGTGGCAAAGTATATTAACTGCACAAGGCTCCAGCTCGGTAGGGTGCTTAAGCACATGGCTAACCCCATACGTGGGATGAAAATAGGTGTTTTCACAGTGCTGAGTACCTTGATTGAGGACTGAACTTGTTAATTTTTCTCCCTCTGTTTTCTACAGTTATGTAACTGAAAAGGTTAAGTGGGACTGCATTTTTAAAAGTTGAAAAGCAATGCCACACTGAATTACAAACCTTCTGCAAGGACAGATCATTTCCTTGGGTAAAACTTGCTATGGGATCTCGAATAGGCATGTCAAGCAACCTGGAGAATCTCCAGTTTTGAAGCATCCTCTGACATCAAATAGTGAACTGTGAAATGCAGTGTATCTGCCTTGGATGAAGAGCTGAATCTAGTTTTGTCAGTTTTCAAAGCTATAATTCCAGAGACTCTACATAATTCAAACCAGAACCGTTCTATCTAATATGACACAAATTTGTAGTGTACTGTGTTAATGTTAAAAGTATCCAAGTACAGTATAATATATCTCTGTGGATTTGCTATTGGCGTTTTTGTCTTAGCAGAATGTGCCATTAGTGACCATTTAGTTTTTATTGCAGTATGGAATACAGATGATTTTAAAGAAGCCAATATGAAGGCGTCTGTCAGAAATGCTGAAGATGAATACATGCAGCAATGACTTCAGTTATTTACTAGATTGTGACAAGATTACAGCAGTGCATTAGCTTCAAGTATTATTTTCAAGAGCGTTACTGCATATCTCTTGCAAAATAGCATAGATTTTATAGTGAGTGAATGAGCTGTCAGCAAAGTATTTCTTAATTGTGGCTAAGCTCTTGGAAAGAGCATAGAGAATGGTACAAATAAGGAGGTATCCTCTTTTCAAGCTTCTCAGCCAATAATAGTTATGTGGTGCCACAATTTAAATGCTGCTCTTTAACTTTTAGAGGATTTTTTTTCAGAAAATAATTGCAAAAGCATGTAAATGTCTTATTTCCTTCATAAGCCTTTGAAAATAACCCTCCCGGGTCTCTTGCCTTTTGCTCTCAGCTCTGAATGGCACTCCAGGGAGTTGGCATCTCTTATCAGAAACGAGCAGCCAGGCAAGGGGCAGCCAGCATATTGAGAGACCATAATAGTGTGTTGGTCAAGGGCACCAGACAGGTACTGAAAGGTCTCTTGTTGTGTTAAACAAATGCTATTTCCTTCCTGCCTTAAGTACAAGCTAATTTTTTTTTTTTTTGGTAAGCTTCTCTTTTGGCAAAAGAACAATAGGGATAAATAAGGCAACCTTTCCAGTGAGAGATATGCATTAGATTATCATAAATCCACAGATCAAAAGTGCCGTGGTCAATGAGAACAGGCGTTGTAAGATTAAATAAAAGGACTAATTGAAAGTGGTGTCCCATGGCAGACAGAGGATTTACACAATATTGAGTAGATATAACCATGGACTAAGTAGAAAGAGGAAGAATAAAATGCACAGTACTTTTTTTAAAGGTTACAATTCTGTCTGTACTGGTGACTGAGCAATTTTTGTGTGCTGTGGGAATAAGAGAAGGGTAAAAGTATATTCTGGCTATTCTTTAAAATATTGAGAATTTGTTGGTGAGACTTAATTATATACCAGTAAAATTTTAGGTTGTTTTAAGAATCTTTTATTATGGCCTTTTAATTAAGAAATCAGAGGCCTGAGGTATAGATGTGCTTCTAAAAATTAAATAAAATCATTGGCAGAACATCAATTAATTGAATGTATCCTGAGACTCTTAGATAAAGGTTTTCAATCTGCCTTGCTGAATGTTATTTAGCACATATTATTAGGGCTTTCTGCTCTCAAATCTAGCAAACTCTGTATTCTCTCACCTTCATATAAGCTCTTCTGAACTTCTTTGTCTGGTTTATGGTGATTCAGTAAATGTCAGAATTGATTTTACTGAAGTTCCATGGAGGTACCTTGGTAGATTAAAACATTCCTGTCCTGATTTCCACTGTGAGGGATGGTGCCTGTTTGGGCGTTTGCTCCGTTCTGTTTAACAGCTGAGTCTGGACAGCAATCGGAAAGATTGGCTCTTGGACTTCTCGCTCCTGCACTCCAGTCCAGGAGAAGCTGCCTGGAGAAAAAGAGGAGATTGTTATCTTCCCCAAGCAGCTGAGAGAGATCAGGAACTCCCTACAGCACTGGATGGTGCAACCTGAGGGGAACTTTGCAGCAGGAGCTGAGGCTGGCAGACTCCTATAAATAATAGGGAACAAACATCAGCAGGTTGCAGAGGGGACTGGGAAGAAAGACATGTGTATCTATAGGGGACTGTTCGGCGCTTGTTGCAGCTGAGGAAGCCATTGAGATCTGACAGGCTAAGATTTAGTAAAGCTGAAGGAAGGACCTGCCCAGCAAGGACAAAGTGAGCAGTGGAGATTGATTTGGGGTTTTTTTAATTTTTTTTTCTTCCTTCCCCCCCAAGTTTCTTTATTTTTTAACTTTAACCTGGTTTGCTGTTAAGTAAGTTTTATTAATGCTTAAGAGTTTAAAAGCCCTTTGGCTGTCTTCAGTGTATGCACCTCAAAGGAAAAGTGAAGGCCAGGCCATCTCAAAGCTCTTGCCGTCTTGAGGTCTCATCACTTGGCTATCTGGACTTTGATATATGTGAAGATTTCTCATTTATCATAGTACCATTGAGTGAGTTACCTATGTCTGCAGTAGGGAATAACGTTAGTGATATACTATCATTTAATTCCTGAAGTGCTGAGGTGTGATGCATTTGTCATGGAAAATACATGACGTGATTGTTGACTGGGTAATTTATAACATTAAACTGTAAGTTTTTCCTGGGCTAGAAACATGTTTGTGTTGCAGCTGCTTTCATTCATTCTGTGTTTGAGTGAATTCGGATTCTGGGATGATCTTGAGGTAAGAAGAATTTCCAATAGAATTCAACATTTAGTGCATTGGAGAGGACTTCCTTTACCAGATCATAATTCAGCTGATGGTGGTTGCTCTATTGTAAAGTAT
Source organism: Chionis minor (assembly GCA_013398295.1). Lineage (NCBI taxonomy): Eukaryota > Metazoa > Chordata > Aves > Charadriiformes > Chionidae > Chionis > Chionis minor. The sequence continues at coordinate 250,469 of VZSF01000015.1, read as the reverse complement.
TGGTGTCTTGGGATAGTGTTTTAGCAAAGTCAGGGAAATAGAGGCAGTAGAAATCCAGCTCTGTGAGTCACTAGCAGCATTTAATATTCGTACCTGCGTATTCTAGGAACAGGGACAATCACTCATGAAATTAGTTGCCCAAATGAAGCAGTTAATTGATGAGCTGTTAACTGAAGGATGGCTTGAGATCTTTTTGATCATCAGTGAAAAGACATTCCTTGAGAAGAGCACTATCATCAGGATAATAGTTTGAAACCATTTAGCAAGTATAGGATGAAATCAGGCTTCTAGGTTCTGTTCACCCGTTTTATTTCTCCTCTGTTTTTCCTCCTTTGTGCTCCTTCTCACATTCTCCAAGAAAGAAAAGTTTTAAATCTTTTATTTGCATCAAAGAGTCTTGATGTTATAGACTGGCTACCAGGCAATTACTATCAGACGCCATACAATGAGTAGTGAATGAAAATTTTAAGGGAATAAAGACAGAGTTTACTTGGTCTTATAATGAATTCATCATTGATTTGTAGATGTACATCTCTTTTCCAGTTACCCATTCCTGTGAAATCATTGATATGTCATTCACCCTCCCTCATGGGTAACAAATTTTTGATAGTACTATTAAATAAAGTTTAGCATTATTTTTCAATCAAATTTTGCTGGATCTGAGGGTAAGGCTGAATATAAATAACAAAAAGAAGAGATTTTTAGAATAATTGGACCATGTTGAACAAGAAACACTTGTGAAAGAAGATTAGAGAGTCCTCCAGTAACAGGTAAAAGCAGCTAGTTTTTAAACTTAAATTAAATTTCCTAAATTATCTCTTTCCCAGAGACTTGCAGCAAGGAAAATGGTATACTAAATTAGGTACTAAGGAAAGCAGACAAAATGAAATGCTGACAAAAGTTTATGGTACTTGTGTGGTGTCCTTCTGAATATATCTTAATGTTTGGTAGATAACACATCCAGGCAGGCAGTTGGTGATCTAGTAAGTTACTTAACGAGAGGTAACGCACAGCATAGTTATGTTAAAGGAAGTTGGGAAATACTATAGAACATTGAACAACTCTCTTACTTTTTTTTATTATTCTGCTTTTAGCAATTTATTTGTCTCAGAATCTAAAGCTGGACTAAGTTACACTGAAAAACTATGTGTAATACCGTTAGCTTAGTAAGTGTATAGTAGGAGAGTTCTAGTGATCACCTAGTCAGTCTTTTTTTCCCCAGATATCGAGGGCAAAGGTTTTCTTTGAGACTCACCAACATTTCCATGCCTACTATTTAAGTGAGATCCTTCTTATGTCAAAAATCGCCTGCAAAGAAAAAGGGGAAAAATGGTACTGTAAAGTGTTTTGAAGACTACTATTGTGTCCCCTTTTAGGCTTGCCTTCCCGCCCCCTACCCCCCAGGGTTAAACAGGGTTGTAAGATTGCTCCCCTCTGGAATCCATCCAGCTTGTTTCTTGACGCCTAGAGCTGAGCACGGTGCTGCTACGGAGCCTGTGCCCGTGCTGCGGAGAAGGGGACAGTGTCCTGCCTCCTAGGGCCACCCTGCTCCCAGCGCTGCCAAGGCTTTGGACGCTGCAGGGGGGCTGCGGCCTCGTCATCCGTGTCACGGGTGGGTCAGAGACAAGAGCAGTGGTACACATGAGAATGGTATTGATTAAAGTGCTTGACTCAAATGCGAGCAGACTCATCTGCCTAGTTTATTTTCATATATTGGCTTGAGGGACATGTTTAGATCATGTTGTCTTTGTTTTTTTACAAGTTTGTGTTAACAAATGCATGAAGTCCTTAGCCTGAAATGAATGTACATCTTGGAGCTTAAAGTGAAACAGGCGAGATGCTCCTAAGAAATAACAAAAAAAAAATGTAATTTTTTTTCTTGACAAAAATACTGTACCACCTTTTCCTTGAAAGTTTGGTTTTCTTTTTGCAGAATAATAGCCTTTGTGCCAGGGCTTACCTTCAGCCATCCCCATTAAAAATTGATCTGAATGTGACCAAATTCGGTTTTATATGAAGTCCAAGTTCATCTGGAGGTAACACTATAAAGCAGTTTGTGACTGCATGGGCACTGGGAGCTTTTATGTCCTGTGATAACAACCCCCCTCACTGCTTTACTCATGGCAATGGGAAAGACAAAACCAGAGTATTGACATACAGAAGAGGCAAGAGTCTGGTGCAGGTGTCAGGGATTAAAGTGGAAGAATGGTAGCAGCACACAGGAACTGCTTCCCTAGGGGACTAGGAAAGTCATACAAAATAGACTGTCCTGAAGGGCTGCAGGAGACATTCTATGTCTGGGACTCAGAAGAATTTCTTCTGTCGAAAGCTGGACAGGATGTGCCATTTGAGTAAAGTTTTGATCCAAGAGTTCTGAATCGGCTGATAATGCGTGCATTTTGAAAAACAAAACGTTGAGCAGAAAATCTTTTGTCTAAAACCCTGAGAAAGTTAAATGCACAATGCTTATGTTAGAAGACCAGTAATAGTGGGTTTTTTCCTTACACTGATTCTTTTGAAAGAAGTCAGAGTCAGGAGTGTTTACAAATTATCGTTCTGTCTTCTTGTTGTGGTTTAGGACCAGGAAAATTGTTCACAGTAGAAAGTTTGGATTGTAGGTTTTGGGGGATTACGTTCAGAATATCTGTATCCACAGCTAAGAAATGAAATTTACACATTTGTAACTGAGTATTGTCTACTTCTGCTGAACAAAGACAAAAGCACAAATGAGTAACGTAGGTACTAGAGATAAGTGCTGGCATCTAGACAATTGTCAGTTTTGGTGCTATGTCATTTTTGTATTTGGCAGTTAGGCAATTTGTGTTGACTTATTATCATGTCGTTACATTCCAGGGAGAATTTGAGTATGGTGCATATTGGAATTGAGGTTTATAGTCCTAGTGCTCTGGCTCATGTGATTCCTCTCTAGCCCGTAGCTGCTTCTCATCAGTCAAAAAGCTATCTGAAATAAATGAAAGTATGCTTAGTGGTTACTGTTCCTAATTTTTTGTTGCTTCAGGATATTAATTTCTGCTCTTAGTTCTGTGATCATACCTCTTGTTGATGAGACAGCGCAATAGATGAATATGTGGGACTACTCTGGCTGCTGAGAAAACATCTGTAGTGCTGGCACCTGTGTTGACAGTTGCGTCGATACTGTATGTACTGCAGCTTAGGCCCTGGAAACCATCCTTCATTAGGTAAAAGGAGGATTGGCCCAGCTACTACACCCCTCCTTGCATGTAGCCTCTGCTTGATAATTTAATATAAGACTTTGACACCCTTGAAAACTGCCTACAGTCATTTTTTTTCAACTTGTGCTTGTCTGTCTATTTCCTTTTCATGTATTTTTTCCTAATAATTTTTAAACACTACTGTTAGAAAGAACGGAAAATGTCCAAATTACAAGAAACATAAACTAATTAATGTTCTTAGAGTTATATGGAGATGAAGAGTGGAATAAAATCAGATACAATGTATAAAGTCGTCTCTGCTAATACATTCCATGAACACTTTACTCCATAGTAGGTCTCCTTATCCTGATTTTATTTCTGTAGAGTGTCAGTATGAATATTGTAGGCAAGGATATGGTTTTAATATCTAATTTGTTTAATTCTAATCTGCTTTAAAAAAAACAACGCGAACAACTTCCCCCACCAACATATAACACTACAAAACTGGATATACGGTATACAGCAAAAGAAAGTTCTTTCTGATCTTCCCTAGCTACAGATACTTGACTTGGCAGTCTTGTAAACAACAGTCTAATCTAGGAAAAAAACCACAAACCTCTATGGAATAAAAGTACGTACAAAGGGAGTTAGTGCAGAATAAGTTACAGCGTTTTCAATTCTGTCACTTTTGTTACACCAACTTCCTTCTGGAGACAGGTTTAAGGGAAGGATAATTTTTTAAGGATGAAACTCAATTTTCAGAGGGGAATGGGATTTAACAGTACAGCAATCATTAGAGTTTGTGAGCTACATGTAAAGACATTGAGAGTTTTATGGCTTACGTTTTTAATGCAGCTGTGTTTAAAATAAATATCTTTTTTATATTCTGCTGCAACGTCAGTTTTATATCATGTGGAACTAAGCTGTTTTACCTTCTCTTTAGGCATATTCTTAGGTATCACTAAAAAATAACATTTTAAGCCAGATCATGTAACAAAATGTCAGCTAAATGCATTGGTGGTTTTAAGGTTGCTTCTTCAGGCTGTTTTCTGGAAAAGAGGACTATTTCTTGTCATGTGACCCTATGGATCCAACTAGTTCATGTATTATCTCTGCCCCCTTTTCAGCCATATTTTCATCTTTGTTTTCTCCAACAGAAAGGAGAGCCAAACTGCAGTATTCTTTCTCCAGAAACCACAGAACAGCTGACCTTTGAGATTCCTCTGAATGATTCTGGCTCTGCAGGACTTGGTGTGAGCTTAAAAGGCAACAAATCTCGTGAGACTGGAGCTGATCTTGGGATTTTCATCAAATCCATTATTCACGGAGGTGCTGCTTTTAAGGTACAGGAGAAACACATCAGGTGATGACTGTGTTAGAATTCTGATGTTTCTGTGTTGACTACTGAGTCTTACTTGATAAGCATTCTAGGAATGAATACCGTTTTGTCACTCATTACTTTAGGTGAACTGCAAATCTACTGATGTTTTGTCCCAAGATTCTGGTGTCATGTATGGTGGGGTTTGCCACAAGAAAAGTGAATTGGTGGAAACCTCAGGGGACATTTGGATGCTGCAGGAAACAGGGAAGGGGAGAAGAATAAGTGTGTGTGGATACAAGGAGAGGCTGCCTCCCAGCTGCCCCACAGCCCACAGAAGTGTGTGGTAAAGTTTGCATGCTGCTTGACTCAGTGTCAGAGAGGTTGGATATCTACATTTATTGTCTTTGCTTTTGGTCCCCATGAAGTGGTACCAGCAGACCCATAAAAAACAAGCAAAAGAGAAACTTCTTTACAAAAATTAGAAATTGACAATTTTGTGACATTAAAGATGACGTTTTTAATTTATGCTGTAAATAAAAAGCTAGCTCATCATTATCTTTCTTGTTTTACTGAAAATATTTTTACGATTGTAGTAAAAATGCGACTTGGCTGAGCCAAGTTGTGCAGAAGTTACCAATTGTCCCTGAGGTGGATTGAATTGGTAATATTAAATTGGTAAATGACAGTATTATGAATTGTTCTGCTCCCTGTAAGGACTATACAAGGACTGTTGTACATTTTTATGACTAAAAAGTATTTGAATTAGCTTCTAATCTTCAGGAAATCTGTTGACTGCATATTTTTCCCTAAATAAAACTTGAAAAAGGTAACTTTCTTGAAATTAGAAGCAAAAGTCTTAATCTTTCAGGGCTAGTATGTTTAACTGTTCTGCATCCGTAATACAAATTTTTTCTCTTGTGTTATCTCAGCAATTCATCGCAGTTGTCTTTTCTGTAAAAATACCTTTTATTTCAGTGTATGTAAATTCCTCCACTGACACCAGCCTGCTGAGTAAGGCAATTCACAACATTAAAACTTCCATGATCATTTATTTACAGCAGCTGGTAAATAGCAATAATCAAGGGTTTAGCTTTGATGTGAATGTTTACTACTTCCCTGCTTCTATTATTTACCTGTCCTAGTCCTGCAGTTATTTCAAAGCTCATATCTTCTCAAGTGTAACTGAGCCTGGTACATGCAGTTCAGAACACTGTCCGTAGTTAACTCAGGGCTAAATGGCAAGTGAGTAAGCTCATCTACTTGGTGCATATCAGAAATGAGTTAAGGCATGATTGGCCAAATTAGGGCTGGATAAACTCAATTTATGTGCATGTCTGCTACAGAGTACAACTCATTTTACTGTGAAAATGAGGCTGCCCTCCATGCTTTCCCAGCTGTGTGTTCCCTGAGTAATTGTCCACACCGTTTTCAGTGACAGTGTATATCGCCACAAATAAACTCATTGTTATGAATAGCAAAGCTTGTGGAGACATATTCTGGCAGCATTAGTGGGATGGCTACCTGACTTGTCACATCATAGACACATAAGACAACCCTTTCTAGCTCTGTATGTTTACCACTCTATTCTCCCATGGTTACTCACTCCAGAGCAGATAATTTTGCCTTGAGGGGTCTGCAGACTAACAAACCAGGACTTCTGTGCTCACACCTAAGTAAACAGGCAACCAGCACAGTTAGATGTCATGACTGGAAGATTATTTTGTCTTGGGATAACCTGTGGTCCTGTGACCTGTCCTCTACTTGGCCTCATTATAACCCTGTCACCAATTAGAACTGTGTAGGAGTAGATCTGAGTGTAGGCTCCAGAGCAAATGATATGGTAGCTGAGGTTCTAGCTTTAACCAGAACTGCTCGGCGAATCTTTCCTATGTGTTTTATACAAATTCTCACAGAATTCAGTCGTTTCAGCATTGTCTTAAGAACCGCAGTTTACCATTGTGTATGCACAGAGAACAGCTGTCTTTCTCCTGTCTAATAACCTTTATATAGAACAAAACATAATCAGTGGGTATTAGCAATTAATAAAATTTCTTGTATCAAGTTAAAAAGTGTGCACATATTTGTGCATAAATATTTAAAGATGTCCTTATTGTCCATATTTTAAATGTCTTCTTTTAGCAAGTTTTTGAATAAAAAGCCTTTCTTTCCAGCTGGTAGTTGTCCAGAGCATTTTCCCATGCTATTCATTGTAACTCTCTGAACCTGGGTATTATGGATTTAGACATACGCATTTGCTTTTCAGTGTACAAAGTTTTCTTGGGAAACTTTCACAGGAGGAAATCATAATGCTCACTGACATGAGAATTCACTCATTATTTCTCACTTCTGCATTTAGCATTTAAAATTTGTTCTGATTTTCTGATATCATGTTAATATAAGGGGGAACTTTATCCCCTTGTCTATGAAGTCATCACTTGCCTTCAAAAGAAGACATGTAACACATTGAACTTCAACACATTTGTTTCACTGCTGAAGTAAATGCTCTGTCCTAGCGCTGTATAAAGGTTTTGACAAATTAAATTTCTTTCACTAGTGTACGTGTTGGAATGAAGAGTTACGTATGAGATGCAGACAATTTGTTGGTTACTGTTATCTGTTATTGATCTGAACAAAAGGTCTGAAGAGAGGCCAACATTTTTTAGTGTTTTTTTTTCAAAATGTTAACATATTAATCTGGTGCTGATACGTTAGCGGCATTGCAAAGCACAGTAAGNAAAAAAAAAAACCAACCAAAACCAGAAGGGAAAACTGAAGTCTTTAATTCTATACTTTATGATTTTTTTGTCCTAGCTAAAGATTTTAGAAAATATCAATGCATCTTGCGTCATACATGCTACAGTAAGACCCAGTGCCTATTTACTGCTCTTGCTACAAAACCAAATGAAGTAAAAATGCCTTAATGTTCTTAGTTGGTATTCTAACACTGTATCCTGCAGGAATAAAAACAGTTACTTTTCCTGATTGAACCATTATGTCTCTTCTTAACCTCCTTTTGTAATTTTTGAAGCATCAATTTTTATCACCCCTAAGATAAAGAGGTTACTAGAATACTTTATGTGTGTAATTATGCAGAGCCTTTCATGTGAGGAAGACTAACATTTGACTGAGTTTAAATGCATCATCTTTCCCCATAACTTTAGGGATTTCAGCCTTGTTCATCTCCAGACATCTTGGCTTTTCACTTGTGACGCATTCCTGATGATCAGGTACTTGCTGTCTACTGCAGATGAAGTGCAGCAGAGCCATTATTGGAAATAATGGATTATTTTCTATGTGTGCATTTGGTCAAATCAAACATGGTGTAGCTTGAAGCTCCTTGGGGCTTCTGATTGCTGTTGCAGTAAACATTGCTTGTTGTGTGCAGTAGATGAGGAAATTGAATGATTCCAATAAACGCCATCAAGGAATTCCTTCAGAGAGAAATGTCATTGATGTGCTAAAGGAAATAACTAGGTATGCTTTGATTAAAAACACAAGGCCATGAAGAACGCGGCATGGTATCTGCGTGCTCTACTGTAAAAAGCCTGAGAGTCTTATGACTGACTGACTGTCTGAATATGGTAGCCATGTGGTGGCAGGTTCTACTCTGTGTGAGTCTCCATAAAAAGCCCAATGTTTTTTGAATAAGCAAGGGAACAGTAACTTCAGCCTTTATTAGAAGAGCTCACTTGCAGTTTCAGAGATGGCATTTGAAAACTGTTTTGCTGAAATGCCAAATGTTATTTTCCTACTCGGAAGCCACAAAAAACCCTACCTTTCAGAGATGAAAGAAAAAATGTGTTAAAACAACATTTAGCTTGTTTTGAGCCAAGCAGATTGCCTTGCAGTTCAGGCTTCTAAACCAGGCCATAACACCAGTGATGTGAAAATCTGTGTTTGGAAACTGTTTAGATATTGGGATTTGATTATTTTTTTTTTCAGTCTTTAAAATAGCAAGTGGTTTTTTCTCTGAAATAACTTCTACATGATCATGTGTGAAAACAGTGTTCAGCTGTTTTCCAGCCTACCTTGTACAGGTAACATAGTGAGTGCAGTTGATCAGCGTTTATAAAGCGCACACACCTTTTTTCTCTGATTATAGTTGAAGTGTTGAATTCAAGTTGAATTTTGCATTTAAGCATGTAACAGAGTGGGAAGAAGGGGCATGCATCAAAAGTAGTTCTTTAAGAACTGACATTATTAAAATATAAAGAAATAAATACAAAGTCTCATACAAAAATATTACAAGGCAAAATTTAAAATTGGGCCAATTCAGAGCTTTCTGAGGCTGCAGTGATCCATTTAAAAATATGCATTGGTTCAGGACAGTTGTATAGTCAACGGGTGTAGTCATGACTACATGCATTTGACAATGTATTTGTATATACTTTAGCAATATACTTTAGTAAGAAGCTTTAAACAGATATTTATACATGGGTATGTATATCCATACAAGGATATACATACAAGGGAAAAAAAGTAATCCGAGAACCTGTTGGGACCATAGCAGGAGGACACGAGAACCTGTAAAACTTTCAAAGTCTTACAGAAACTCACCAAAAAAAAAAAAAAAACAAAAAGCTTTTTTCCTCCAACTCCTGTTGCTGTGAATGGCTCCATTTCAGCAAATTTTGATAGAACACAGAGGAATTGCGACATGTGCAAATAATAAAAACTCCCTGTTCGACAATGTTAACTCTTCTCTCCCTAAACTTTAGCGTGTGTAATGGCATCATTTTGTATGGAGAGAGAGGGTGTGGTTAACCTGTTGGCTTTGGCTGTATGTAAATTTATGTTGGCATGAAATATTCAGCAAAGAGGTGGGAGAGGTTTCAGTATCTTTTCCAAATGGGATTGCTGTTTCATATCCTCCATTCCCATACCCTCCCCAGAAAAGTTTTATTTCTCTTCATTTTCCTTCTCTGAGTGACTCATATCCCAATTTTGTCTTTCCATCTTGTTGTCACTCCCAGTTTATTTTGGATTCTGGTATACGCTGTTCTTCTTCAGCTCCGTGGCTATTCATACTCTGCTGTGCTATTGATGTATCCAGTTCCAACAAAAGCAGCGCTTAAGAAAGCTGGGTTTGTCACAGCTACTGTAACTCACTTGAGCACAAATGACTTAGACTTGACAGCAGTAGCTGAATAGTTAATTGAACATCTTAGTGATAGAAAAAAAAATAAATCAACAAGTATATATGTTTTGGATTACTCAGATGCACGGAATATGTAAACGGTTCAGACGAGTGCCTTATGAAGAGTATGTAATGAGCCTATGAGTGAATCGGATTTGTTTTAACCAAAAAATGCATTTCTGTGCAAGTTCTTCCCCTGCTATTCTTTCTTCACTGCCTTTCTATATTGGATGTCTTCAGTTTCTTACTCTTTCTTTTCCTCCTTTGAGATCTGATGCAAACCTGATAATTGTGGACTTGACAAGCTTTAATAGAAACTCTTGTCTCTTAATTAAATAGACCTTATTTTCTTGTTAGAGAGAGAAAAGTCTGTGGCACACGCTTTTATGAAAAGAAATAAATCACAGATAATAATGACAACAGCAATAGGCCTCGTAAATCACAAAATAGCAGTGTCCACAATTTTATTACATCCACAAATGTCAGTTAACCTTGGCAATGAAACTGAATGACTTTTTTCAAAGCATAAGCTGCTTGATATGGCTCAACCTGATTTTGGATTTGGCAGCAGGTTTGGACGTTAAAACACATGGATGGTATTAATTAAAATAAAGATGCTTAAGTCTTAATGGCCATTCAGAATTGAGAACACTACCCCATACGGTGGCATGGTAATTGTGACAAGATAGACACTAGTGAGACTATAAGACAACATTTTTGGAGCTGTTTCTCACCAGACCCTAATAGCAGATAATAATGCATGGAAATATGTTGCAGTACACCTTCATGGTTGCACTGTGGACACTAACAGCTATGGTGTGGGTCCTTTTCACTAACCGAAAGCTCCTTTTTCTGGTTTTTTTTTTTTAGAACTGGTACAAATTAAATTGTACATGCAAGAAAAGAGCAGCGTGTGCATGCACTTTTATGTTTGTAGTTGCCCAATGAACTCTTCCCAAAATGGAGTAAATGATGGGGGGGGGGGGGGCAGTGAAAGGTCAATTAATGGACACAAAGATTTTTCTTTTTAAAGGCCTGGTACTACGCAATCTCTCGTCTCTTACATTTTAGAGAGTAATGTCTGATAGTCTGCATCTTGCTCTTGTGTATGTAGCATCTCTGCTTAATAATTCTTTATTTTTTAAAAGTATATTTTGATTTTATCTTTTGCTTTTAGGATGGTCGTTTGCGAGTAAATGATCAGCTTGTTGCAGTAAATGGGGAGTCACTTCTGGGCAAGTCAAATCATGAAGCTATGGAAACACTGAGGCGCTCCATGTCCATGGAGGGGAACATTCGTGGGAGGATCCAGCTGGTAGTTCTCCGGAGACTAGAGGTGCAGACAGAGGTGAAGCAGTAAATGTATTTATTAGATACATGTCTTTCCAGTCCCAGTGTTTCTGTATACAAGAGATGATGGCTAAAGTCTTGGTCGCAGAGAGCTCCTCCTGGCAGAATGAACTCTTGACTTCCTGAAGTCAAGATTCACACAGTGTTTCAGGTTGATATCTCTTGGATTTGCTGTTCCTGTTGAGGCCAGGCTATAAAAGTTTCCTCTTACTTCAATTTGTCAAGTATTAAAAGAAAAACAAATGAGGTCCCGATAAGGGTTAATTTAGGATTAACATGTTGATGTTGTTTTAACTGTCTGCTACCTTCTCAAGGCAAATAACTGGGATACAGACTTCTGAGAGCATTTGTTGTCCTGATCGGACAACATGTCTTAGAGTGAAATAAAAGCCAAATCACTCTTGCTTTTTCATTTTCATTACTATTTCAATTGACTCCACTTTTTGTGTGTTTGTGTTCTAGTCCTGGCCTGTCCATCCCCTTTATTTTTGACCTTCAAGGAATTAGTAGTTTACTTGCCCTGGTCAGATGAAGGCCATCCCTTCAGGATGGGTTTCTGAGTTGATTAACATAAAACTTGCTTAAGTAAGGTAACAAAATAAGAGAAGAAAGAAATTTTAATGGTTAGGTCTTCTAGAGCTCATATAAATTGATGTTTGCCAATCATATTTTAATTTGAAAGGGATTGGTTTTATGATCTCTTGCTCCCTCTCTTGCATGCATGCGTGCACATATGCACACTCCTTCATCTTTACATAGATTGTACGTATGTATGTGTACTTGCTGCCCTTGCTATTCACCCAGTTTCAATTTTGACCCTTGAATAAATATTTTAATAGTTTTTCAACATCTGTACGTTTCCTTAAAATAAAAATACATATAAGTGGATTTGTGGTATAAAAGGCTGTAATAAATCCAATTATATAATTCCAAGAGATGATTTCAAGCTTCTTATATAATAAGCATTTTTGGAACATTTTAAAATGTTAAGAACAATCATGTTTGTGCGTGTATTTGCATAAAATATCAAAGGGGAGAAAAGTATACAGGTATGTTTTCTTATAATTAACTCAATATTTTCCTGATAATTTTCTGTTTAATCTACTACTATCATTGATTGATTGAGAAATAGATTTAGAAGTATATTACTTTCCAAACATCATGCACTAACTCTGTTGGGAGGACACTTGGCAAAAGCCTTGCTGATGTCAGTTGTGCCAGGAAAATATGAAAAATATTCATTAGCAATTCCAGAATATGTTAGAGGAAAACACATTTTCGCTTTCATTTTCTATGTGACATAGCATGCTGTAAGGAAGAATTGTAATGTATATATTTATTGTGTACTCTCGTGACATAAGAAAGATAGCTCACCTTCAAATAAAGCTCACTCCTGCAAGTTTACTTCATTTAACAGAAGCCAAATTTTTTTAAAAAACTTCCAATCAGACATTGGATTGACCTAATAAAAGCATGAGGCTGCTTTTTAGAGTTAAGTGTATAGTTTCATGTATTATCCAGATGTATGAAAGAGGTAAATAATCTTGACTCATGCCCTATGAAGAATGCATAATGAGGTCTTGATTGAATCAAATTCATTTTAGACAGGAATTAATTTTTATAGGGTAGTCTTTAGGTTCAATTGTAATTCCATTTGAGTCTGGAGACCAGAGCAGAAATGCGTTGTCCATTCTTTCCTTTCCCCAAAACAGCTTTCTGAGTACTGCATCTCAGCTTGGTAGAAGGAGAATACGTTTAGAAATGCATTATTGTTTTTATTGGTCAGGACACTAATGGAGGTCTTTCATGGCAGCTATGTTTTATAAGCTGAATACTCTAATTAGGCTGGTTACCGATCAGTTGTTGGGATATTGATTGTGTCATTTATCAAAGAGCTGGAAAAGCAGATTTGTTGTTGCTGTTAATTTAAGGCTCCCTATCCCACTGGGTATAAGTCTTCAATGTAGTAGTAGCTTGGATGTTGCATGCAAGGCTTAATTTAGCTAGCGATATCCCTGAGAAAGTAGTAAATGTGGACCTCCCGATGTAAGGAATCTTATGTAAACTAAAGAATTTCCAGTAATGGGAAGAAACGTAGTTGCCAGTAGCTGTGTGATGTGTGTGTTTCTGTACAGAGGTTCAAAATAACCTTTTCAAAAAGCTTATGCTGCACTGAGGAGGAGGAGAGAATGTTGCGGGTGCTGCCTGTCCACTAAGACTACATTTGTAGTCATATTGTCACCATGAGCATCCCAGCGTTGATTTGTGCTGTGAGGTGCATTTTTTACCATATTATTATATTTTTATTGTAATTATTCTAGCATTTTTGCTATTTTTTTTTTTTTTAGTTTTATTACTTGATTATTTTATTTTTCTATTGTTACTAGTATTTAGCTGGAAAAGCAGGTTGCATGGTGATGTAGTATGCTGTCCTTTCTTATGCGTTGGTTTACAGGCAATCACTTACCAATGTGTTAAACCTCTTGCATCATTTTACAAAGAAATTATATGGGTCAGATACGTGCATTGCTTCTGTAGATGTGCTTATGAAATTTAAGGAATGATATATTTAGTGTACATTTGCTGGCATAGTGAACGTGCACTTTAAAAATAGAAGCCAATTGGAGGCCCTTCAAAAGACATATAAAAATCACAGAAACTATAAAGGTTATTTTGAAAACTAGCCATAATATTCCCCTGTGTGGGTTTCCTGTTTTCCCTGAATAACGAGTGCAGAAACATCTTTCTGGGTCTGTCCCAGTTTTAGAAACTGTGATTATTTTTTCCCCCCCTTTTTTCTTTTGAGCAACTGCTCAGGAGAATAAATTAGGCGATATGGCATGTATGGTGGGGGGGAAATGTCGCAAAAGAAAAGCTGACTAGAGGTGTGACAGGAGTTTGTTTAGCTGCTAGCCAGAAGACCTGCGCTTGGGAGTTTGGTGTAACTCCTTACTTGCAAAACTGCGCTAGTGTGTGATCATCGGAACATATGCACTCAGTCTCTCAGAGAAGGGAACCAGCTGGCTGGCAGAAAAATACCATTGGCATTGCCCGTGTTCTTGTGTTGACAATGTCACAAGCTGCCCTCCCAGATGGAGAATTTGAATGAAGCCAGTTGTGGGTCATAAAAAAAAAAAAAAGTCTTCGTTTTTGTGCATCGTTCTTAATGATTGTTATTGCTAAGATATTGTCTTATTTCATGGTCAGCAAAAACAGTGATTTTGAAGATATCTTTTGAGTTTCTCATCGGAAAGGAGGTGAACATTACATGATACTGTATTTGTGCGCTGTCTGTAGTGATGGCTGATCTTCTGCGTTGCTGAACGTTTAATTTTTTTCTTACAATGTGTGGTTCTGGTTTTCCCTTAGGAACGCTCTGACCAGGGAGTCTTTCAAAAATCAGCCTTTGACGGGAGTCATAACTTTGCTGCTGCTTCCCGACGCAATGATTCTATGATTCAGCAATTTGTAACGTGCAGCACTCAGGAAAGAATAAAAGGTAATCTCTAGATATCCTTCTCTGTACTAAAAGAAAGTGCTTTGTGGCTTTGTTTTTTGAAATCCACAGCCGCTAGAAAAGCAGTTAATTAGAGTAAGTGCACACTATGTTACTTTGAGGCTTGAAGATCCAGCGAGGGTGGGAGAGCTGACTCAGAAGTTGTGAATTAGATTCCTGGCACAAATTCCAGTTTAAGTAACAGTTTCTAGCTCGCTGCCCCAACACGTAAGGTTGGATAAAAAACAAATGATGAGTGCAAAATATATGTTGTCAAAATGTTTATTTCCTATATATCTTTAATGAGTGCAATGATTTTTGCATTGAATTCTTAGATTATGTCCCAGGTTATTAAGCTAAATAACATGCTATACAAAAGCGTGATATTCATAAAGTACACTTGCTTATTTTAGACTTAAAGGTAAAATTTGTTCAAAGGTTAGAAACATTCTCTTAATTCACCAATCAGAATTATATTAACAAAGTCATTAAAGAGAATTAGGTGGACATGTACAATGTACAAAGAAAATCTACATGTATGAGCTTATGCAAGCATCTAAGAGCTATTAAGACCACTTATTTTCCTGTCTTCTTTCGTTTCTGATGGCACACTGCACTATCTGTCCAATTTGCATCTGACTCGGCAAGATACTAGTTATTTCAGAAGTTTAAGTATTTGAGATGGTCTTGACCCCTATCCTTTTAAGTGTGCTCTTATCCGTCAAGCCAAGCACATACTTAAATACCTTCCAGTACGAAAAAAAATATTTATTTGATGTAGTTGAATTATGCATTATTTTTCCCACTTCACTAGACAACTGTGGAATCTGTGTGGCCTGCAAAAAGTAATTTCATAGGCTGCTGTGATGTGGGGTACTTTTAACCAAAGCCAAAGAGCCCGTATCTGTAAAGCTCAAGAGAAACTCACATTTAAATTAGGGGTAAATCATTTGTGTTGACATATTTTGACAGTGTGACTCCGAGCAAATAATTAGTTATAGACCCAAGCATTGGAAATATTCAAAGATCAGATTTTTGTCTTGTTTTGGTTTTAGATCTACCACATATTTCTCTTTCGTGGAATTTACACTAATTCTGTAGTTACAGGCGAAAAGGGTCATCCTTGGAGCTAGCCTGCCCTGTAGAGTTAGCCATTGCCAAAGGATCAGAAAGCAGTAAAAACCTTTAAACACATCCTTAAAAGCATACAAGCAACTGCTATGGAGCCATTGATATAGGTGAATGGCAACAGGTAACTTGTCACTTAAAGTTCAAAAGAAAATTTGTGGAAGACCTGCACTTTCAGATAAGGATTATCCAACTGCAATCTAAAAATCAGGATGACTGGTTTGCAGCTTATTCATAAAATCATTTTCATTAGATATCATTTTAGTTAAAGAATGATGATAAGGCATTATAGCAAAAAATGTGATGGGCTCAGAAGACAATGTGTGTCGGATGTGCAAAGGATGCTCTGGAGGGCTGCTGAGGGCTGTTGTCAGGGATGGTTTGGCGTGGCTAGGGCTTCCCAGCCATGGCCTGGGAGGAGTTTGGAATTGGAGTCAGTGGACAACAGATGACAGACAAGTTGCAAGCACATACTGAGAAGTATCATCGTATTGTGATTTCTGTTGAAGATTTGGCATTTGATGAGTAATACTCATTCTGCTTTCCATATGAGCTTGTCACTTATTTCCAGTCATAGATTCAAATTTTTTTTTGCATTGTTTCTTACAAAGTTTTGTCCTCGGTCTTTCAAGGCATCTGTGAAGGCAAAACACTACGCCTATGCGCAATCCTCATTTTAACTCAGTTATGAACTTTAGTTTTGTTTGTCTGTTTAAGGATGGGAATCACAGGCATGGTGAGCCTTCTTATGACAGACAGGAACAGTCCTTTGTACATTCTTATGGTGTACTAACCAGATCTTGGATATGGATAGAAGTATGTAGAAGTAGAGTTGGTACGTTTTAACAAAAAAAATGAGAGAAGAGATTTTTAACGTAATACAGGATCTAATGTAAGAATCTAATGACCAAAGCTGTATTATGTTTACTAAAATGTCACTTTCTCAATTAATGTTTTCTAATAAGTTATTTCCAGTATCATTCACTGCTTCTACCAATAAAATTCTTACATTGAAGCTTGGCCTGTTAATATTGCTGTCTGTTTTAAGGGTCTTTTTTATTATACATGAGCAAGAAAAACTGATGTCTGGGGAAAAGTGGTTATAGCCAAAACATTACATTTTGTCTTGCCTGTGGATATTTAAATAAAGGGGGAGGGGATACTGATCCAATATTGAAATGCCAGTGTTTGTTCTATTTTTGCATGAATAATACTTGCTGCCTTCAGGTCCTCACTTCTTTTGCTGCCAAGCTGTTGCACAGATTCAGTGTTTTTTACACAACCTCTTTGAGAATTAATACTTCAGTGCCAGCAGCTTTACATTTCTGGTGTTGAAAGATTACTGGATTGTGTTTCATTAGAGATTCTTATATACTTCTTATAACCCTACATTATAAACAGTTATAGGGAAATACTGTCATCTCTCTGATTAACTAGTAGAATAATCATAAACTCAGCATAGACTGCTGAGTCTCCATGGTTGTACAAGCATCTCTGTTTTCATACATGTGGTGATGTCAAGATAGAAAATTAACGTGTTAAATTTAAGATTAATGTTTAATCATTGCTTGCAAACATTGCATGTATCTTATAGACACACTCAATTATTTACTCTCCTGAACGGTTTAATATCTGAAAATTCAGTACATTTTTTTTAATGGCTTAGCTGTTCCTCTGATCTCTCTGGATCTGTTAAGATAATTTCCTGAGGTCTTGAACATGGAGGCAGTGGCTGCCTCTTAGGTTAAATTCTCTCACTCTTTTGCTCCTGCTCCCGTTTTGCTGGGAGCTGTAGTCCCTTGTGATCATTTCGGATTCTCTCAGGAATTCTGACATTTTTCTGCATGTACCATTTGTGTATGCCAGTGGTAACCCATCACCAAACAGCCTTTGTGAAATGACGTATCAATTACTTTTAATCAAAGTTAATATAACTACATGATATGCTCAATCTCTCTGGCTATGGCTGCTCAGAGAGGGTAAGGCACAGGGAGTGTGGTGAATTTTACATTTTTTTTTCTTGTTTCCCTTTCCCATTCCCATCAGGCGTCTGTTTCCTACTTTGGGTAATCGGTGGTTGAGGGACTTCCTAAATCAGAGGTTCTTTCTGGACCACTGTGCCATTGACATCTCTCTTAAAATACTACTTTGTGTTTGTCCTAGGTGTGCTACTTGATAGTTACACTGAGTATCTTCTAGTTTTACTGTGTATGAGACCATCAGTGAGAGCTTCCTTTTCACCTTATGCATAGCTTTTACAGTTTCATAGACTTTTCTTGTATGCCCTTTTATTGCTTCTTATTCTAAACCAAAGAATCCTAGTCTGTGTTCCTTATAGGAATGTTTCTATATATGTCCGGCTACCGTTGCCACCTTTTCAATATGTTTCTGAATTGTATTACATTCTTTTTCAGATAGGAAGAATGAAACCTTAGATGCGATTTAAAAACTAGGCACACCATTAACTCTGAGTTCTAGATGGAGTGTTTGGAGTTTTCTCAAGGCTCTGAATGTCTGTTTCCTTTTGACTTTGCTAAGCATATATTCAAAGAGCAATTCAGTGCGCTTCTATTGTTCCTGAGTGGTAATTGCTGAAGTAATAGCCTTTGTGTATGGGTCAAGAGTTCTCCCCTGCTCCCCCGTGTATCACTTTGCAGTCACTGACAGGGAATTTCACCTGCGTTTCCTACTTACTCTTAATATCCTGCAATTTTTTTGATGTTTTTACGCGAGTAGGTTTTTTTCATCTTCTGATTCATCTTTCAAATCATTTAATTACATTGAACAGTGTGAGTTTTCCCTTTGTTCTAAATTCTTTTTACTGTGAGATCCTGCCTTTTGCCCCTCATCTCTGTTTACTGTCCTTAAATCACAACCTGAATGAATGTGATCGTAATGCAAGAAGCCAGCGTGCATGTATGTTAGGTAGCATATCTGTTTTCTGTATCAGACTGGCAATCAATATTTTTTAAGGTCCCATTAGAACTTTTCTCCTCATCTGCTCACCCTCAGTTTTTTCTGATGACATTCTCACTTTTCCTGAGATACAGGGTTTGGACTGTTTGTTATCTTTCTGATCCTTATGAGACTATCCGGTCAACAGGAGTTTTATAGGGTTCTTCAGCTAATGCTGTGGCTTTGTTTGTTTGCTTGCTTTTAGGGAACTATATCAGTGCTTTTATCGAATAAACATAATCTATAGCTGTCTGCCTTCATCCCCTCCTTGTAAACCCTTTTCCTCTCAAGTTACATTAGTACTTCCATGCAGGATTGTGCAAAAAGACTAGCAAGATTCAATGCAACAGAACAGCTCATGTGAGAGTGATAACTCAGTATTGTTAAACTGGCTTACCTGCCAGTGAAACTCACCAATTATTAAGTGTCCATGTTTCCTGTTCAGTTTTGTAGGGGTGAAGACATGTTCTACATTGAAAAATGTAGAACTTACAATAAGATTAGACCTTTAGATTGAGAGGTGAATTTACAGGACGATAACCAACTGGCCTACAGCAGGCACAGCAATCATATCAAATACTGCAGGTATATAGGAGTTGCTGCTTAGCAAGCCACTGAATGGTTTAATTGAGTAGTTCATGTTTTTCTTGGTCCAAAGTAATTTTCTGGTGTGAGCTGAATGCCTTTTGTAAAGGTAAAGAAGGTATTACCGTAATGGTAGGAAAATGAAGACTGTAATTCAGAAACGCCTCTTTCTTCTCTTGCCATGGGGTAACAGAAATTTTTCTTCTTCTGAACTCTTTGCTGAGAATGCGGTTCTCTTCTATACTTGAAAGGTGGTAAGTGCTCCCCATCAAAGGGAATGAAAGCATGAACCTACAATCAGTTAGAATGCAGCTATGTAGAAGTGAAAATCCATTCAAATGAAGTAAAGCAATTTGTGCCTTGCGCTCAACTTCACTATGAGCACAAAGTTTCCCTATATTTACTTTAATTAGGCATATGCAAATCTGAAAATCAGCCCTTCAGGAAATCCCAAGGGGTATATTTTCTGCTTGGTGTGATTTTAATTCTAGTTTAGTTAGTTTAGGGATTTGAATAATTTGTGACTCACTTCAGCATTGCTTGAGGCCTTTCAGTCCAGTCATTGATCAATGAACTGGTGTAATGTACTTGTTTCTGCAGATTATTTAACCCCTTTTTAAATTTTATTTCAGAGTTGCCAGTGTCTGATCGTGGCAATGGTGAAAATGAAAGCCCTCCACCTCTCCCACCGCATCCCAGTGAGGATCTGCTGAATGAGGATTATAATCATAGGTTGGACATTAGCCATTCTTAATAGTTACAGCCCTAATTGCATATTAGTGGTTTTGATAATAGTCCTAATTGATTATAAAATAACTTTTTATTTTGTAAAAATTTGTAACACCATTTTTAATGGCCTGGATGATCCTTTAATATAAGCTGGGGATGTTATTTTAGCATTTAGTGCATTGTTCATTTCAGTTGTTCATTAACTGCAGTATGCCTGCTACCCATGATGCATGGATCACAATACCAAGCATGTGTTCAGTAAAACAAAAGGAATCCCAAAACATAATCCCAATTAAAAAAAAAAGTGAATTTAAAACTATACCAGTGGGTGCTAGGTGTAGATGCGGTGCCTGAAGTCTCTT
Organism: Chionis minor; assembly: GCA_013398295.1. Lineage (NCBI taxonomy): Eukaryota > Metazoa > Chordata > Aves > Charadriiformes > Chionidae > Chionis > Chionis minor. Next base: position 230,233 of record VZSF01000015.1, on the reverse strand, counting down.
AAAGATTTGTAGTGAATCTTCTTACACAGCACATCAGCCAAAGACATTCTTCAGGTTATAAAGTAAAGCTTCAGTAAGTTTGAACATTTACATGTGTAGGGGAAAAATTAATGGACACTTTACCAGTTGTAAACACGTTGGGTAGATTCTTCAGATATTCAAGAATACCTTTTGTAAAGGCTGGCGTGCTTGATGGCAGTTGCAAGCTTTAATTCCCATAGTAAATATGGAAATTTGGAAGTGCAGAAAAAAGTGTACACATGTTGGACTTCAGGATGGCATATACTTTGTCTGAAGTAGCACAGATTTCAAATCAAAGCATCATTTCAACCTAACAGACTTCTGATGCTGAAAATTCAATGTTGAACTTTTTTACTCATTTTGTGTGTATTCAGTTTTGATAGTCGTACAACTTTTTTATTGCAGTGATGTTAGGGAGGTATGCATGTCAACTAAAAACTTAGCCATACTTTTGTCCTTGTGTGCATGAATGTGATTATAAACTACCCTTTAAATGACTGGTTGCACATATTATTGAAGAGTAGATATTTTTTATTATGGATACCTTGAATTCTTCATACAATGAAGGCTCTTGTAACTATTTACTTTTTGCTAACATAGAGTAATTTCACTAGAGTAATTTCATAATTTCTGGTCTCCCAGGCAAGTAAGTATGACGTGATAAACAAACAAAAGTCTAGGTTAATGGAACTCTGCATTGAATTCTCAACTGCAGTTGTTTGCTAGAATCTGTTCCAAATTTTTCAATAAGCTGGGAGCAAAAACATTCTCTTAAATGATAGTGATGTATTAAAATGATGATGAATTTACAGGCCCTTTTTCCAACCCTGACTTTTTTTGAGTGTTGTATTGGTTTTCCATTTTAGAACTTAAGTTCTGTTGAAATTGAATTGCTGTGTCAAGTCACGCTGATTTCACTGAAATTGCATTTCAGCAAAAAAATGGGGAAAGTGTTTTGACACTGTAAAACCAAACCTTTTGATTGAACAGTTTGGAAATAAATGTTTTTCCTTTTGGAACTCCTTTTTGGTTTTAGAATATTTTAAAAATATGTATTTGTTTCTAATTGAAAGATTTCAGATGCATTGCCATGAAGTGTTTTGGCTCCTCATGGTGAGGAGGTGAAAGTTACTTTTAGTTTCATTCAGGTGGAATAGTGAAATGTTTAGATATTTGCCTAACAAAGTAAAATAATTAAAAAAACAGAACAAAAAAACCCCCGAAGCCACACCACAATACCTTTTTGAATTCCTCAGTGTTATGACACCCTCCATAAGACCTCCAAGCTCCAGCTTCTGCAGAAGTGGTGCAAGGCTATAAAATAACTTTTTGTTAGCAGAGGAAGTAGAATTGAGCCACATAGGTTGGCAGTATTTTTCCAAGTTTCTGTAGCATGTTATTTGGAAATGCACTGGTTAAACAGAACTAGCAAAAAGCAAACAAACAAACAAAAAAAAGCAAGCAGGTACTCTTTTCTTCTGCTAAATAAAATATGAATTGTTTAAAAGCAATTATCACTAAGCGCTTACATTTATATTTGCATCCATGATGAAAAACAAGTGACTGGAGGTGTTAAGTCACCAGGAAAAAAAAAGTTGACGATCAATAACTGATTTTAAAATGCATGGCTCTAAGCAAGTGGAGGATGAAACACATGTATATTTGTGCATGCTTTAATTAGTTCACTAGTATTTTGAACTTCTGCTTAAGTATTTTACATGCCTGTTGTCTTGGGTTTTTTTCCCTGCAGCCCCATCATAAATTCAGTGGTGCATTTACCAGATCAGCACATCAACTTCAGATCTTTGACACCAGCCAAGCAGCCTGAATCAATTAATCTGAAAGCCTCAAAAAGCATGGATCTGGGTAAGAAGAGGTGGGGTGACATATAGGTCAGCTTTTTAGCCTTAGCCCATATGCACTATCTCTGTTTCTTGCTTTTGTTTCTTAAATGCAAACATCAGGGAGTAAGTTCTGCAGGGGAGCTGCAGTGATGGGGACAATGTCTGCCTCCTGTAGCATCTAATTGCAAGTACTCTTCTTACTGAAGCTGAAAAAAGGTTTTGTTTGTTGTTTGTTCGTTTTTTTTCTTTTTCTTAAAAGCCATTCTATCCATTCTATTCCATTGTATGGAAATCTTAGCTGAGGAAAAGAGGGAGTGTTTGTAGAAATGAGTAGAAAGAATTGCTGTACGAATTTTGTATGTCTAAAAATGTGGCAAAACAGCAATAGCAAATGTCATTTTTGTACAGAATATAAATAATTGCAAGACTACACTGGACAAAGGCTAACTTCCCTAAGACAAGTTGTATATTTCTTCATTGAGAATGACAAACACGGGCAATCAAAGTGTTGCAGTAAATCTTTATAAATGCTTAAAGAGAGGTAAGGTTATGGTCCTCTACCCATCAACGCTGTGCAGAAAATCTTGCAGGGTGGTTGACGCAGAAAGTAAATGGTTCTTTCAATACTGGGAAAGCATTTGTGGCTGGAAGATTGAAGGGTTATTTCAGTTGAAAACCGAGTCATGTTTTAATGAGAATTGAAGGAAAAATTCTCAAAGTTCTTAAGCCTCAAAGAAAATGAAATAAGCCTTTCTTTTTCCCTGTAATTCTTCTTTCTGACACTCATTCTTTATCTGTTTTTTTTCAAATGCAAGTGTTGATGGAGTAACTTTGAGACCTACTATTAGGATGTGTTTAATCATAGATTTGTGTGTTTTGTTGGATCAGATTTTGTACCCCATTAATAGAAAATTATTACTTTCATATATAGTTTCAAGGTAGCTTTTTGGTGGTGCGGATTTTTTTTTTTATTTTTTTTCCCCTGAAATGCTCTAGGTTAGTCTTAGTTTTTGTATTGTTGATTTTTATTTTCATCTTAATGCAGTATTTTAATGTAACATAAAATGTGTACTTCTCTATGGAGTGTAAGAGAAGTCAAATAGTTATTAATGCAGGATAATAATGAGAAAGAATTAATTTAGGAAAGTTCTTAAGGCAAAATTTTTAAGCTATAGCATGACCAGACCAGAAATGTATCCTATTGCAGTTCTGTTCCACCATTTTGATGAAAAGTAATGCATTAGATGATCTTTTTTTTAAGAATGGAAATTCTCCACAGCAAGGGAATGAGTTTACAAACTTGAGTCGAAATGTATATTGTATGTAGTCTACTAGAAAAAATAATGCCTAACTTTGCTGAATCTTCTCTTAGAAAGCTCCCACAGAAGTCCCTAGAAAGAATGCTCACAAGCACCAATGTAAAATTAGGGAATGGGGAGTGCGCTTGAGAGGATACTCAGAACTACCAGGGAACTTGTACTTCCTTTGGTCCTGGTCCACGTTTGTTTATATTGTGGGATTCAAGTTTGTATAAGCAATCTGCTCTTGAAACCCAGAAAAAATGCTTTGAGGATGTACGAGTCACTAAATCATAGTGATTAAAAACTAAAATAAAGTTGGGTGCAAAAAATAAAATAAAAATTGGGTACAAAGATATCTTTAAGATCTTTCAAAAATTGTTGCTCATAGAAGGTAGTTGTTAAAAATTCCCCTTCTGCTATGAAAGTAAAAGCCAAAAGGGATAATATTATCATCAGTCTGGTTGGAGGCACTAATGTTTTATCCTCCTCGTATATGGTGATGTGAAGGTAAATCTGTTACCTGAGATAATCATTTAAAGAACTGGAGGGACTGTGAAAGAACTGCACCCATCCTGTGTTATAGAAACAATGACAGGTGAAGTAAAATTGCGGGCATGTAGCTTGGCAAATAAAGAAACGGAAGAAGAAGAAAGCTAGAACTTCTTGCAGTCGTAACCTAGCAAGCAGTGAAGTACCATGTTTGACTTTCCACCTTCTGAAAGATTTTTAAGCAGAAGCTTCTGGCTGGAAAGGTAAAAGAAAAAGAAACATGAAAATCTTAAATTAAGTAATTGCAATATAAAATGCTTCAAATGCAAATAAAATCCCAATAATTTCTATATAAACCTGTACTTCCAAATAGAGTGTTCATGTAATGCACGCTTCAAAATGGATTTTTGGGGAAGAAAAGTTATTTCTTAGTTTGTTTTTATATTTCGCTCGTGATTTAACTGCAGTTGTGAGCCATAGCAACTTCTCATCCCAACAGGCAGCTGCGTACCCATTATTGATTTCAGTGCATTGTTTGCCACAGTAAAAAAGAAAAGAAAAAAAAAAAATGGGAAGTGCTGCTGTCTTTATCTTCCAGGCCCATAGTGGAGGTTTCGAGAAAGATTTGCTTAGCACCACAGAGGAACTATGCAGCGGATTTGGTAACAAAGGGAAGGTGTCCCCGGTTTCAAAATGCTTGTGTAACAGCTAAGCCCTCTTTTTCCAAGCAGTCGTGGGATGCTGCGCAGTAATTACTTCTCTTTTGTTCTCAAATTTTCTCAATTTCTTCCAAATTAAATCTAACATGATGAACAGAAAAATCACAGAATTAGAGCCCAGGAGGAGAGCTCTGAGACCTTACAAATTGTGACTTAGATACAGTTTCTTTCTTTTTAAACCAAGTTGTCTTGGAATCGGTTGCCTCTGCAGATCTGGGGAGACATAACCAGCCTTTCAGGTTACAAGGTCGAGAAATCACCTGGATGTCTGTAGACCAGAATAATATAATGAACTCAGCAGACAACAGAATTGGTGTAATACCAGGACATAAATGTGAAATCTGTACTGCTATTCAGTTAGGAAACGTCTACTTTGTCTTGAAACTTGTATAATGCATCCATTGCCTAATAATAAGATTACAAAGACATGAATTACATAATGGCATCACCATCACAAGGATCATCAAAGGCAGATAACAGAACATTTTAAGCACCAGGGACTCAGATATTGCTTTGGATTGGGAATCTTGTGAGTAAATAGTAAATTCATTAAAATAGGAAGCTAATGAAATTGTATATACAAGAGGCAAATCTGTTAAGTAAAGACTAGTCTGCAATTACATAGATTCACAGTGGAAACCCATTTAACATTCGTATTTATCTTTTCAGTTTTACATATTTTAGGCCCAGAAACCTTTGAGTGCTTAATCTGTTTTTCAGTCATATCTATTTACAAAATAATAATTATTATAATTGTGAATTCATATCCTCAGTGAGTAATATCAGGAAATAAAGATGGGTGATCAAAAAATGTTCAGTGCCATTAATATGTTGCATCAATTTGTCATTGTCACTCTCCAAAGCAAATCTTGCAGTGAAAGGAACTTGGCGCATGCAGCAAAAGCTGTAGGTTACTTGCCAGTAGGGCAGATATGCTTTAGTTTATCGGCTCTTGATGCATTCCTGTATTGTAGATTGGACAGCTGGACGGGAGCAGAAGGCATGAACCACTGCCACCTGGTTGTTTAGCCAGGGCTCTGTGCTGTCACACGCGTGCCATGGGTGGTATGAACTGACACAAGTCTTAACTGCTAAATTCGCCAATAGCATGAATGCAAAAGTAGCATTGTCTGGAATTGGTGTATTTGAAGAACTCAAGTTATTTGCAGATGAGTTAGTTTTCGCTTGAATCTACTTTAAAAAAATAAAATAAAGTCAGTGGCATGTGTGAGTTACTGAATTACTGTTGTAGAAATTTTAAAAAATACATGCAAAAAGGCAAGTACTGTGATAATTTCCTTGGTTTTGCAGGCATGAGCAGAACCTTGCCTAAAACATACAGATGTCCTTGTTCAAAGGGTATGGAGCAGGGTTACTGGCTCCCTGCTTTAGCATCCATCATTTAAACAGTGGTCAAAGGCTTCTCAAAATTTACAGCTTCATTCAGATTAGCAGGGTACAGGTTAGTTCCATATCAGCTATTAATATCCATATTATAGTTCCATATCAGTCCTAATGTTCTTCCCTGCTGCTGTGTTGAGATAATGACAGCATTTTCTGGATCACTAGTGGAGTTCATATCCTGTATCTTACAGTATATCTTTTCTTTGCTTTGTCTACTTTTATTTTGAACTAGTGGTGACAAAAGAGGACAGCCAACTCTTTCCCTGTACTCATCCTGACACCTGACACATCCACTCAGTTGCATACATTTTTTTGTTGTGGATGATGGTGTTTGAATATGTCAGCAAAGAAAAGATTCTCCTTATACTGTGATTTCAAGAATTTGTGCAGGACCAACCGAAGTCTGGCTTGGGGTGCGTGCCCGTACTCAACAGATTTAGCCTGTGTGCCAAGTTTGGACTTGTGCTTGTAGCATAGTGTTAAAAATAAGCAAAACAAATCCAGAAATGCTAGAAATAAATGTAGTGTTGTCCCTTCCCACTTAAGTGGTGCGCTTTTTTTGAAACTTAATGGCAGATTGAAAATGAAGAAGAAATCAATGGTTTCTATACAAGTTACTGGAAGGATGATTTTCCCTTTCCTTTAACAATCTTCAATACACACATATTTAGCCCTACGTTACCACGGTTGTCTAAAAAAGAATTTCTATGTAATAATTCATCAGAATCCATTTTCAGTAGTGTGTTTTTCTTTCTTTTAGCTGTATTAAAAAGGTAATTTTTGTGGAGAATGAATGGCAATATGGATTTTTTTTTTTAATGTTGTATTGGAAGGTGAAAATCAGTGTGCTTTTAAAAAAAAGAAAGCAAAGAAGGTGTTTTATTATTTATCTCCAACACCCTTAGTTTCCATAAATCTTTATGCACGGGAGTGATTTAGGCTATGCATAAATGTACTGTAAAAACCACAGTCATGGGAATTGTATTCAAACGCATGAAAGTGTGGCTTGTTTTAACCTGAAGCAACATGAAATTGAATCATGTGAGTATATGAGTATATAGCAATTTTTTTGTTCAGGCAAAGTACTGTGTTATATTTGAGGATGTTGGTATAATAACCCATGACCACTATCCCAAGGTACTGCTCAACTCCTCCTTCCTTTCCCCATAAAAAGCAAAAACCCATAGATCTTAACTGATTAAACTCTACAGCCATGGAAATGTCCTTTACTTGATTTTAAATGTGAATGAAATATTATTTGCTAAAACATCATTAGACATACTCAGAGTCCCTTGACCTTGGGGCATATTTATATCGGCCAACTGATTTGTGTATTTAGGAATAATTAGCAAGTGAATATGCAAGATGTAAGCTATGGAGTATTCTGCAAGGAACCCAGTATTTAACTAAATGCTAATTTCTTTGTTAGTGAAGGAATACATTTGATTACAGTTCATACTTTTAAAACACCTTGAAACAAAGAGAAAACCGGTGTTGCACATCCAGAAGAATGTGGAAAATGCAATCAGGATGCTACGAGCTATTAGCTACCTTGTGGTTTGCTCTGAAACAGATTGTTCTTACTCTGAGTGTAATTTTGGATATTGAAATTAATATGTCAAAATGTAACCAAATGAGGACCGGGTAGAGCTAATGGACATTTGAATTTAAGCAAAATTTTGATTTAGATACAATTAAAGGAATACATTTTGGGAGGTTCTTAGAGTTAGTGGGACAGAAAGTGGTCTAGTATTTTAAAATCATCATTTTGTTAGTCATGATGTATGTATAGAATACATTTGTTGGGTTGCTTTGGGTTGAAACCCACTTCAGAACTGCATTTAGGAGCCATTTAAGCTCATTAGAACATTAATGAGGAAATGGAGAAGAAGATGGTTTAGAATTCTAACAGACTTTTCAATGTCACTGGCTTATAACAGTAATTTAATGAATCATCTCTTGAATAGAAAGACTATTCAAAAACAAAGATGTCATGGGTTTAGGAAAAACTGTATTGCTATGGCTGTGATTTGCCTTTGGGATCAAGGGCCAAGAGAGATTTTTAATTTATTCTAGTTTATGTCATGAGTAACTTTCTAGTACTGTCAGATCAGATGTATATTTTCTGAGGCCAGTCTGCAGAATAAATTTTTAGAAATGAACATGACATAGTTTTCTTAGTTTAAATGTCTTTCAAATTTCTGTTTGTAAGATCTATAAGTAGGGAATGAAACAAAATCATTTAATAAGTGATAGGGACGCTGTGAATTGAATTGAAATGAGACTGAAATTAGGTTTATTCTGTATGAAAAGAAAGGCTTTTAACAAGGTCACTTCCATTACTCAGTTTTACACGAAAAACTGCATTGATGCAACTGAGGGGAAGGTGTGCTGTGGCATAAAGGCAGAAGTGGGCAGGAGGGAATATCAACTCGTTTTTTAGAAAATCTTCTGAGGTTGAGGGAAGCTTGCTGTGGAGCACACTGGGACCGTCGTATGAGCTGTGATGGTGATAGAGCTGAGAAAATGGTAACACATGGTTGAGGTGGTAGTTTCTTATGCTGCTTTACTGTAAGTTTAAAGTGATTTGATCTGTTTAATGCACTTAGATTATTAAAGTGTTAGGGGGAGAAAACAGCAATTAAGTTAATGTATAGCTACTCTGAGAAAGAAAGTACAGATGATAGTGAAGTAACTTTTAAGAACACTTTATTATAAAGCTGTTCCCCACACTTTGTCTTAAATCTGTTCCTTATCAATGTTTTCAACCCGTGAATGACAGATTAGGTTAGGAACTTGCGGTTTAACCCTTGGAGTTCGGAAGAAGTGTTAATGACATGCGGGAGATGTGTAGTGGGGGAGTTGGATCAGTTTTGGCCGGGTACAATTTCTCTAAGCAGAGGTGAGAGAGGATTAGGGAAGACAACAAAAGTGTAAAAGAAGCTGTGATGGCCTCAATTAGCAGTGTAACCTTCAAGATTGAGTAGTTGTTGTGCCACTAAAAGAAAGTGAAGACATTTGTGTCACGTTGGCAGGGAACTTGTAAAACAACGTTATTTTCTGCCAGGAGAAAATCTTCCATTTTAAGGTAACTGTTTCCAGTGAACAGCATAAATTGTACCGCTGGTTCTTCAACAACAAATAGTAGTAATAGTGAATGCAAGCTTAGGCATTTTTGCTGTCGTGCTGACACATGAGATGTATCCCTTGGGGACCTTCTCTGAGTACAATTGAGTTGAAGTATTAAATCAATTCTAACAAAATTGTTCTGAAAAATCTAATTAGAGAAAACCTTGTACAGGTGAGAAAAAGAATCCAGAATCTTGGTTTGGATGTGATTTATTCCTGTCTTTGAATGTGCTGAACACGGCATCCCAAATGCTGTGTTAGATGCCATTTTGGAAAAGGTTTACCTTTTTTACTGCATAAGTATAATTTATCCTTGGCCCTTGTGCAAGCTTTTTGCTCGTCTCACTGCTATTCAACATTGAGGTGAACAGGAATCTATCAAGGACTCATAATCCATCAAGAATGAGTAGCTGGTGGATAACCAGGTGACCCCAGAACAGGCAAGATGGGGCCCTTATGTGAGGTTTCACTGTCACTAAAGAGAGGAGGAGGGGGAATTACTGAAGGAAAATATTTTACCCTTTCTAATACGCACATTTTATTGCGCCTGTAGATCTTAGTATAAAAGCCTGCAGTCTTTGTATGCAGTACTACAGGGCAAACCTAGAATAGCAAGCAGCATTTTCTAAGTGATGGTTGTGAGCCAACATTTGACACAATTTCTCCGAGTGATTTATGCCGCTCCTAGATGGGGAAACGCTTCACCAGGAAAATAAAAATGGCAGGAGAATTATGTCATTGGCACTATCATTGACTAAAATTAATTGAAGACGCAGTGCCTTCATTATGGTGAAAGGGCTGGGTAAGAATACAGTTCATCAGAACAAACAGTGGTGACCAGTTTCTAGTTTTGCTTTATTTTCATGAGTTTATATCATAGAAACGGAAGCATCATTTATATGTGGTTTGGGAATACAGCCCTTGATAATTGCTTAACATATAATAAGAAATTTTATATTGGGCTTCCTATAGACTGATAAAGATATCAGGAAGTTTATTTTCTAGGAAATTCTTTGATGTTTCAGTCTCTCTTCTTATTATTTCTCATTGATTGTAATTTTAATGCTTGTTTGCTTCTTTTCTGAGTGCAGAACGTCAGCTGGTCCTCAAAGGTACGTGTCAGTTTGTCCAGCAGAAATACAAGTAACTTTCACATGTTTAGAAGATTTTAAGTAGCTCTTAGTCAATGTGCAAAACAGATCCTTCAGAAAAGAGGCACAAAGTTGTGTAGTAGTAAGCTGTATCTTGTGAACAGTAGTAACTCCTTGTTTTGAGGAAAAATAGTATAATGGTAAGGCAATTGAACTGGGCGAGAAGACAGAAATTGGTTATCGCATTCAGCAGCAGCACCAATTTGTGCTTCTATAAACCATAGCTGGGAAGTAGTTTGTTGACTTTTAGTATTTTGATGCAAACTTTGAGGGAATACAGAAGGCTTGTTGTGTACTAAAACACTGAAAATCACACAATTCAAATAAAATGGCTACCTTCGTTATCCTGAATAGGGTACAGAAATGGCAATCGGAAGATGATGTGGAAGGACATGGATGCATTGTTGGGTGCTTTCTGCTGAACAATGCTACTTATTGTCTTAAAACAAAACAGCACTCCAGAATACTACCACAGGAAATCCTAAATTATTCATGGCAGTGAGGGTTGGGGGTTTGTTGAGGTTGTTGACACAGTTTTTTTTTTAAAAAAAAGTATCGGTTGTTTGCTATCAGCTGGAACGATTTGTTTGTTTTAGTAATATTCCATCTTTCATAATTTGTGGTCTTGCTAGTCCCCCTCATGTCCATGCTTTTATTAAATAGCTGTAGAACTTCTGTCACTTTTATTTCAGCAATTACTTTGAGTCCTGACAATGAATACATAACTGGCTTCTGTGGTGAAAATGCAGCTCCTAAATTATAGATGTTACTTTAAAAGATCTATCATGTTTTATATCGACAAACATTAAAAACTTCATGAACTAACATCCCCTGGAGTTCTAGGGACATTTCAAAATGTGAAGTATTTGTTTGATTTACAAGATAAGAAGTTTCTTCTTGTTTGTGAATGTATTTACTCGCTTGTATTAATCCTTCCCAGATTTTTGGGGTTTTGTGTTTACAGTCCCCAAATTAGGTTGTTTTATGTTTAAAAAATGTTTTGCATTTTAAAATCCTAGCTCAAGAATATATAGTGTTTCTAATGTCCTCATAAAAATAATTACAGTCGAAATTGTTATAAATGTTTTCCTGCTATATTCCAGTCTGGCACTGCACATTCCCAAGTGTGATCCTCTTGAGCTGAAATTTTTCATACTTAGTCGCAATGTAATTACTCTTTGATGTTGCAATATAAAAATAATTAGAATTATTTTTTTACTTGAGTTTTAAGATTAGACAGTTTAAAATCTTTCAGGTGCCTTTCTGCAAAGATAGGCAAACACCAGTAGAATCTTAGAAAAGAAAATTCCACTTAGCTCCTACTTTTTTCAAAAGCCAAAGAAGATAGCCAGAGAAATACTGTTTTTTGTCATAACTGAATGATTGCATGAATTTTTAACATCATGCAGGGCAGTGTTTTCAAATGCTCTTTTTTGGAACAGGACATCTTATAAACTTCCTAAATTAAGTCTTTGGTTACAAAGTTTTCAACTTTGACATGCAAGTATGTATTTCACTTTAGCCTTTTCCTTCTTTTCTGCTATCTTCTCCTTATTCCCAGAGGAAACAAGGGAAGGAATGGGCTTCTCATCCAACGGACTTGTCTGTGCCACTTCTGTTCAGTCTAATGAAAAATGGCAAACCTAGCAGTCATTGCCTAAGCATAATATCCCATGAAATGAAAATTACCCCATGCAGGGGCACATGTTTTTTGCTCAAACTTTCACATAAAACTTTAATTTTTGCATTTCCCATTTTTTGTGTGTGTGCTTAAACTCATAATGCTAACCTTGTATTCTGGTAAGATTATTTTTCATTTTCTAATCATTTTGTTCTTCCTTTTTTCCCTCCAGTATTAAAATCTAATTTTTGTATGTGAAGCTGGTGTGTAAAGTATGATTAAGTTAAATGGATTTAGCCCTTTTAATAATGCAAAGCTTAGTTTCAGGCAAACCAAGTCATGAGCATAGTTTTTTAAAAATGCTGTGAACCTTGGTATCTATTTTTTTAAAGCTCCTATGTACTGTAACATAACCTGCTCCACATAATTATCATATATTACAGCGGTTGCCATTAGTGACTGCTGTAATTAAGGTTGCAAATCAGTTTTCATTATAATCCCTTGTTTTCACACAATCATAACTTGTCAAAACACTAACCTTTGGGACTAAAGTTTTCCACGGTTGTTCTGCTTAGAGGTAAATTCAGGGAGAGGGAAGAAGAAAAGGAGTTTGAACTATCCTTATAGGAAATCCTTGTCCAGTCATTTTGTGTCACAGGATCAAAATGCATAGCAAGGAGGTAAGCAGTTATTTCCAGGGACTAGAAGAAACAAGAAGAAAGGTTGAAGGACAAGGAGTACAGAAGTGCCTTTAATTTTGGTTGCACTTTGGATTTTGACAAGCCCCACTGCTATTTTGTTTTGCAGCATCTCTGCATAACAAGAAATGTGTGGTTTTAGTCTTACTTTATTAGCATCTACATCCCACAACAAAACTACACTATTGTCAGCTTTATTGACAATCGGATTACAAAGGTGTAGAAGAGTTAGAATGGTCTGTTGTGAATTCATGATTCCAATTGTGAATCCCAGATCTGAATCCAATGCTGGTTTTGGGGGGAAAAAGTCTCCCTAAAAGTGAAGTTGGGAGGCAGTATAAGAAAACATTTACTGTGATTATTTTTGCAGTAGTAGCTCCTAAACATTAGTAACTACTGCACTGTTCTTTCCTGGGTAGAAAATAGCATATTCCTTTATCATTGCAGATAACCCTGTATGTAAACTTTTTATGTTGACCACTATGCAAAGCTTGTGTAAGAGTTCCCATTTATAGTATTTTTGGTATGACTTGACAGTTTATTTTATCGTATGAAGAGATCACATTTTAAGACATAATATAAGGGAGTGCTTGGGCAAGCAGGGTTGGAGGATAAGCTTTCAACCCTAACATTCATTTCCTGTGCTTGTTTTATCATCCCTAACATTACATTAGCACCATTTCTTTGCATAGAATTCATTTTAAGAAATGGTGATTGGTTCTTCCCCTCAGCCCTCTGGGAGAGTGTTTTAATTAGTTTCTTGAGATATATGATAATAAACTGAAGTACAGTTACTGAAGAAAAACTACAATTTTTGTTACATTCAGAATTTGCTCCTCCACTGGTCTGTCTGCAAACTCAAACTATTGCTACTGTAAACATCTTTCTTTATAAGATGTTGTGAAATACTGCAAAGGTGCGGTTTACAGATAAAATACATCATGACACAGAAAAAAAGCATAAGCCTTCCAAAAGATTGAGTTTTGGGAGACCTCATTGCCTGCAGAGGGTCCTGTGAATCAGTGAGGTGTCTTGCAGATGGGAAGGTTTCCACCTCTAGATTCTTTTGGCCAGTTGAGGTTTTTGATCTGAAAATGTTACAACTCTACTATGCCCTGTGATTTGTCTGGCAAGATGAGTTATTTACAAATGCAGTTGCTCTTCTGACAACTCAGTTTTGCATGGGTAAGTGCTGAGGTCCTGATCTGTAATCCACAAGGACTGCTGATAGTCCTTTTATTGGTTTCAGTGGGCTTTCGTTCAGATATTTGGACTTTGAAGCACCCCAGGTGGATTAGGTAAAAAAGGGCTTTTTACAAATTACTGTAGTTTAAAGATTCAGGATGCTATGTGTCAGAAATAATTTGAGCGTGTTTCAAAGGCTTCTGAATTTAAATAAGTTTCTGATCTTTGTGTCTTTTCTTTTATTCCTCCAGTGGCAGATGAAAGCAAAGTTGGTTTGTTGGCTGGACACAAGTCGGGTAAGCTGTTCCCCTATTTTGGAGGAAAAGTCAGCAACTTGGAAGTAGTACGGGCAGTAAATGAAATCAGCTTATAGAAATTGTGGTGACTAAGAGTTGCACATTAAGACATTACTGAATCCAGGTTGTACAATGATGAATTAGGGATTGTTCTTTCCAGGCAGTGTATGTAGCAGAGTCACTTGCAGGAAGAGCTGTAACTTTTTTTTTCAGTGCAAGTGGTGTAAACTGAAGAAGATGCCCTTTCAAATAAGGGCAAGTGCAACGTGTCTTGCGGAGTGTGGAGACTTAAACAATATATATTTTGAAAAATATTAATATTTTTCACTTTTTCTCTTTGCTATGCCTTCCACTTCCATTACTAGGAATATTGAAGATAACACTAAAAAAAATTCTACAGATCAAAAAAAAAGAATGTCAAAGCTTTTCCTTTCATTGTGCTTGTGCAGTAGAAATAATTTATTTTTTCTTAAACTTTTCAGGCCATAGTAACTAAAAAAAAAATTACTCCATAGTGCTGTCATTACCGTACCTACTTATTAAATAAATCGCACAAACCACACCATGGTACTGTACAGCTTGCAATTCTTGTATTATAAGAACTTTCAAGGAAATGTCACGTAAGATTGTAATTTTTCACAAGCCATGGACAAGCTGACATAAGAAAACTTAAACTTTCTAGAAACCTTGAGTTATTCAGCAATCTCTTCTGATGTCAGAAAACTCTGAAGTTTCAGGCTGCCTCTTTGTAGCATGATTGCACGCTGCCCTTTTCCATTCCTTTGTTAGAACTAAAAAGCTGAATTCAAGTAAAGGCAGGTCAACAATGAGATTCCTGATTGTTTACGGTATTCCTTCTCTGCAACTGGGTGTCCTTCTTTAGTTCACTGGAGTAGATTTTCCTTATCTGAAGACCTTTTCCTGAACTTAGTAGACAAATTCTTTTTAAATTTTCTGGCATCTTTCCTAAGTCTGTGAACTTCTTGGATTCTCTTTCTGAATCAGCGGGTAGTTCATATGTCTTGTAACATTATCACTCCTGAGGAGAAAAAATTCTTTCAACTTTTTGTTTTGGGAATGTGAAAGCTTCAAAGAAATGATCTTGTCAACTTGAAGAAGCTACGGGTGTTGCCCTTGAGTATTTTCCCATGCAGAAAAATGACTACAAACATTGCAACATCATGCAGTTTTCCAAAGATCAGTGGAATTCACTGTTATCAAAGAATATTGGAAGGAAACCCGGTGAGATCATAACTCTTTGGCGATCTGTTGTTATACGTACGTTAAGCTTTATAATACCACTTTTAGCAGCATTTGATCTTTCTTCTGCACACTTCTCCAGAGTCTTGAAAACTATGGCTTTGAAAATTTTTCTATTTGAAGATGCCTACAAATTTTATATGAAAATGTGGACCCATGCTTATTATAGTTTGGCTTGTTTGCTTGACTTATCCTTCATAGACCTCTTACAATGATCTATTTTCATACACTAAAATCAGTGATCAACAGATCGCTTAAGGAATAAATACAAAGATCCTACAAGTTGTTTCTTTTTTTCCCCTTCAGAATAAAAGGAAGTAGCTAACTTCTGAGAATGTTGGAGTATAAATGACTTTGCTTGGTTCTGTCCACTTTAAATACTATTCAGTTACTGTTGAGAAATGTTTCTCCCGTCTTTCTGTCCCACTTCCTAACCCTTTGTAAGACGAAACCAAGCAGCAGTTTTAGTTTTCTGATTGTTCCATCCAAATATTTATTTTAAAAGTTTGTTCAAGAACATAGTGTTCTTTTTCTCTGATCCCTTTTTACTGTATGCTTTTTGGAATTATATATCATATATGCATCTTGCTGACATTCAGTCACATCACAGAACTCTTGTTTTAACATTGTTCATTTTGATGCCTTCCTTATAGGTACTTTTTTTAAGAACATGCTAAGGGAGACATTGCAGCTTCTTGTGCTGGGAGCAAAACACCATTATTTTCTCATTACAGAATGAAGAGTTTCCATCCTATTCTAGACTTCAGGAAATTAAACATATTTCTCTACAGAATTAATTATCACCTACGAACAATCAATGCAATTATCTCTTCTCTCCTTCAACATGACTTGTTCTATGAAATAGACAGTTGAGTAATTCTCTCTAGGGAAATATCCTCTCTATTCCTTCTGGGGCAGTGGCTCTTCAGGCATTTAGTCTCAGCTTTTGGTATAGCTACTGTATCCTTCACATATTACACATTACTGAGCAGCAGTAGGAGTTAGTAGCGTGTATTCATTTCAAAAAGCTCTGTCACAATTCTGCAGAAGACCAAGGCATTAGAAGGGTTTGTAGCTGTAGCCCCATCTTTCTGTCTTTTTATATATTGCACCCACAAACAGCAGTTCCCTCCCTTCCCCCCCACCCCCCCCACCCCTAAAAAGTAAATTTCATTTTTAGAAGCATGTCTGGATGCATCCTGAGCTTATAAGCACGTTCTATGGGAAGATGGCTGGACACTTGTTCCTGTATTTCACCCTCACAGAAATGCATCTCTCAATTCTTGTTCTCATAGCCAGCCTGTCCTGCATGTTGCCAGACGGAAGATTCCTGCAGTGCTTACAGGTGTTCTTAGTGTTGCAAATGTTTTCCACAATTGGCAAAAGCACTGGAGTGCTGTATTGATGCAGCCTACTCAGCCCATTCTGGAAAAGACCAAATATCAGAGTGTAAGGCATCTTCTCTGAATCCTCTAAGGAGGATTTTGTCCTCTAAGCTCTGTGTGTGCTCAGCAATGGTGTGTCCACATTCCCTAAACTCAATTCCAGCAGTGAGAATGAGAAGCAGGCAAGTGGTGCCTCTGTTGTAAGGCAGAGATCTCTGAAAATTCACAGATGAAGAATCGGCAAACTTTAGCTCAGTTTTTCCTGAACACTTAGATTTTTAGAAAAGTGATTCCAGGACAGCTAAGAGGATACCCTTCATAAGGAAGGGCAAGGCTGTTCTACATCAAATATAACCCGATTTAGATCAAATGCTAAAATCAAGTACTGAATTCTCCACAGCTATTTTTATTTTTTCTGAAATTCTTTTTTTGTGTTCTGATTTACTGCTTAGAACACTTTTAGTATGTATTGACTGTCTGCTGTGAGGTCTCTGCTGACACAGCTCTTTCAGATGATGCAGTGCTGGAGAAAAGCTGATGAGTTTGTCTTTATGAGCTCTGACATATTAATTAGCAAAATGGGCAAAAAAGCTTTCCTATTTTTATTTTAATGTCACTAGACCATGCTTTTGGCTGGGGTTATGTTTCAAGACAGTTTTGAGACAAGATGAGTTGAAGACCTTATTTTCTTGCTGGCTGCTATGTGAGGAACACGTGACTGGGCTATGGATTAGTACTGGCAAGACTGAATGATACAGGGGTAGCTTGTTACCAAGCTGAAGTTGATTTAATGCTATATGGAAAGAGATAGTGTTAGGACCTGAGTAGGAAAAGGCCCATTGGGATAGTTTAAAGGATGCTACTGGTCAAGTTCTGCCCCTTTGTCATGGTTTGGGCTGGAATGGCCACTGAAACCAGGATACCCTTACTGTTAATTTCGCTGACAGTGCAGTTACCAGGTTTGCTGTCAGCCTGTGGGTAAGATTAGTGTTGTGGGAAAGAAGGCTTGAAGAGGTAGGCGTACAGCTAAATCCTGCGAGGTCAGGGTTTTGATGAGGAGCCCTTTGAAAGAAGTAAGCTTTGAGTTGTGGTTAAACTAGGATTCACATTGGGACTGGCCGTAGTTTGGAATGAGGTAGGTTAAAGGCCTTGGTGTATCTCTGCATCATTTAATGCTGAGATGTATTCTGCATTAAATAGATTTTACTGAGGTTTCATTTGGCTAGAATGAGGATTAAGATTACAGTTTAGGACACAGGAGTGCTTGAAAAGTTAGGCTTATTGGGAGATTTTATATGACCCACTGGAACTGGCTATGGAAAGTGCAAAAGATTAAACTTCATCATTATCTTGAGGAAAGGCTCTCCAGCCATGGTTGCATAAGTATGAGATGATAAGGTTGCATCTATACAAGTGTAAGTTGAATGTCCCCTTTGGCTTTAAAGTTGAGCGGCATGGGATGATCCCTGTCTGTGCTCTGACCCTCTATTGTAAGATGGCTACAGGTTGCCTCTGGAAGCTGTGCCTGCTATATCCTAACTCCTGAACTATTTCTAGGAAGTGTTTGTGAGAGCAGAAGGGCTGTTACAACATTTACAGCGTAGGTGATTACATTCTAGTAAACTCCGGTGTGCCCAGCCACTGCTAAATTTGCAAATATAGACATAAACTATGATTTTAAGAACTCCAGCTTAGTTTTTTGCAGTGACAAGTAGGGCCTGGTCCAGGGTCAAAATAGGGTCTGGTGCAGGCAGAATCCAGTGTATTACAGTTTGTTCTGGTAAAAGTTTAAATAATGGCTAGGCTAAGCTTATTGCTGCAATTTGAGTTCAGACTTGGAAGGGCAGTCAGAACTGGAGAGCATGTTTTTTTTGGTTTTAACTGGAGGAATCCTGCAAAGATTGGGCCATTGGAACACCAGCAAAATCCTGTGGTTTATGCATGCTTGTGTAGCACAAAAGGCTCTCTTTTAATCAAGGATTTTGTTGGGGGTTAATAACGGGCTTAGGAAAGTTTAGTGGATGCTGCTGGGCTTGTTTGAGAATGAGACCAGTGCCATTTGTAGCAAGTGTGGCTTCTGTTTTGCTTTTGATTTGCAATTATGTCAGAGATGTGTAGGGAAGTGGTGTTCTCCTCTCCTCATGACAGATCTCATAATTTTATTAAACAAGCCTTCTCGCTGCTCTAGGTATTATTAAATCTGAGCTTTTCAAAAGGGGCATTGGGTTTAGTACTGAGTTCATAAGGATTTATATAGTAACTAGATCCACAGTTGAAAAGACTCATGTAAATGGCTGAGCTGCCTGGCATATGCAAGTGAAGTGCCTGTCCAAACAAGGACCTTGCCACTATCTAACTGAAAGTATGTGGCATATAGAATCTGACACTTACCTTTGCATTTGTGAGAGGAGAAAAAGGTTGATCTTAGTTCATTTTATTTCTCTTTGATAATGAGAGTGTAATACTTGGCTGTGTCAATCATTCTTACAAGTGTGAAGAGGAATTGCCTGCTTCGCAGGCTGCAGTATACCTTAGCAATACTGATGTAGCCTCACCTAACCTAACCTGGATATCTTGGCTTGGGTACTGGAAGCAAGCAAACTGTGGTGGCACTGGAAGCTGTGCAATGTGATTTTTATTTTTTTTCCCCTTAATTCAACCAGTGTGGTGCTTGGTGCTGTTTCAGTTTGACACAAAACCAAATGCAAGTAGCTTTCTATGATCCTTCAGTACACCTTATTACCTATAACCCGTGCCTCTTTTAAGCTTTGAATTGTTAAGCTATGGGTTAAGTTGGATGCTTTTATTGCTGGGAACATTTTTGCAAGATTTTCATTCTTTTTCTGTTACCTTCACTTTGGGCTTCTCTCCCTGGGTGACTCTTTTCTTGTGGTGGTGTTATTATTAATAATATTGTTGTCATTATTATTATCAACTTTAATTCTCCAAGGTAAGTGTTCCTTTGACCATAGACTTCCAAATAAATTGCTGTCATCTGAGAATCTGTATCGAGTCATGCAGCCAAGAAACAAAAAATAAGATTCATTTTTCCTGCTGGTCACTTACAGACTTAATGTTTTCTTCTATACTTAGATTTGGTGAGGTCTGAAGTGAAAGATGTTTCATTGAATCTATTATATTGTTGGGGTTTATACGGAGTTTTAGTCCAAAAGTTAAAATACTTAGCTTTCATTGAATCTCTGCCTACTGTTGGTTTTTTCCTGTCTTCAAACACAGCTTGTCTAATGAAACTAAGATGATACATTAATTTACTTAGTGCTCTATGCCAGTATGGCTTTACTACCCTTTTTTAGTGGACTTCATTTTTTAAGGTTTGTTGGGGTTTTTTTAATATGTATAGTGGTTTTCATGTTACAGATTGTTCTAACCATCTACATTGGTTAGAGCTGTGAGTGGTGGTGGCAGTGCTTGTTTAACACTGCTTAGTTGCACAAGAATGAAAACTGCTGTGACCAAGCCTGTGGGACTGCTGGGCTGCAGGATTTTTTCCTATCTTAATGATCGAAGTCTGCAGGAATAAATCTCAAGTCTCCAACTTTCATGAGCTGACTCTTAAGAATTATTGTTGAGAAAAATGCTCTTTTAATTTAATCTAGTATTTAGAGTGCTAAATATAAAGTATGAATGTTTAGTTGGAAAAACTTTCATTTGTCTGTTGGAACTTTGTGTATTTTAACTTGTCAGAGATAGGAAGGTGTATTGAAACAAGTTGAAAACAAAATTAGAACTCTTGTCAAGTTCTAATTTTTATTTATTTTTTTTAGCAAGAGAAGCTCAGACTGAACATTCCAGATATTGATTATTTTTAAGAGGCTAGTAAAAATGGACAGATATAGCAATCTCTCTCTTTCCCCCCCACCCCTCCTTCCCCCCAAAATTGTACGTATTTCTGCATGAGAAGTTTGATTTTTTCACTAACTCAGGAAAGGGAAGGCCGGACACTTACCAGTTCGTGTGCTTCAAACAATTATTCTAAATTAACAGAACTTGTATTGTTGAATTTGAGTGAAAAGCAGTTTGTCAGTCAAAATGTCTTCTGCATGCCAGACTGGCAGTCTTTACAGTCTCCCTTGCTTGCCAGGCCTATGTGACCGGTAAACAGCTCTCATGGATAACCTAGTTAGATGGTTCTTCTCTATGGAGGGAAACAAGCTCTCATTTTTGCTCTGGGAAGAATCGTTGTGGGCCCCCAGTAACTCACCAGCTGTAACTATTCTTTTGGCAGCTTCCTTTTCTTGTTTTTGAAGACTTTATTAGCTGTGTGATGATGATTGTTGTGACCCCTTTTTTGTTAGGTCCTGAGAAAGTCATCTGTTGATAAAAATCCCTCACTTGAGGATGTGGTTTGATGTTATGATGTTGATCTAAAAGCTTGTTGCTGTCGAAAGAGGCAGTCCTAGTCACCATACCTCCTACCCGCGGCTGCCTAGTTCCCATTACTTCTTCTGTTCCACTCCCACAGCTTAGCTGCTGAGATGGTTGAGAGCGCTAAACTAGCCAAAAACTAAAACAAGAAAGACAGAAGTGAATAGTGCTGGGCTTATCTCCTTGAGCTACTCATTTGAGAGGTTTGCATGCCAGTATAAGGGAAACTCGGCAAGTGGATGGATGTGAAAACTGTGGCTTTCAGAGGCAGCTGTCTATTAAATCATCTTATCAGCCATGTCAAACCATATCCTTGTTAAATTCAAATGCCAAACTTACATTCTTCCCTCCTGCCCCCCCCAGCTATTTTACTTGTCATGGATAAAATTACTTTCCCAGTGGCAGGAGCAGGGAATAAAAAATGGCAATAGACCTCTCCAAACTGAAGAGCCTCCCTGCTGTCTCATCCTTGAATTGCAAGAATTTTCTCTTAAAGCACTTATTTGCTTTGATTTTATGAATTCTTTGTGTGCTGTGACTGACTCTTAGTGTGCATTGTATTAAGATATGGCACAGCAGTGCCCATTGATCTTTCTTTGAACTTAAGTCATTAAAGTGAGTAGATCTGATCTGCTGAGAACAGTAACAAACTTGCAGGAGAAACCTGTTTCCCTCAATGTTCTTGTGTGAGATTTAGGATCTAGAGCGGAGCTGAATGTAGACTGACTGCAGCATGGATGCAAATTCAAGGATCTGCTATTGAGGTTTTATAACATAAATTTATATTTATATAAATTTATATTTTATTTACATTGATTTAATGTTTTCCTGTCTCCTGAAGAGGATCCCATGCTACCCTTGTATTCCCAAATGCTCACCCACATGTTTCTTCCCCCTGTCTCTCTCTATGCCAGCATTACTATTCTTATAATGCCCTGGTGAGATGTTGTGGGGAACTAACCTAGCAAAAAAAAAAAAATAATTCTACAAAAAAAAAATAGTATTCTGGTTTAACCAAGGGAGTGAGAAAAAGGAAGTTCAGGAGAAAAGAAGAATGATTTTGTAACTGACAGTTTTTGATCCTGGGATCAGCCTGAGCTGAAGGAAGTTGACTGGGGTGGAGGGGGTAGGGAGACACATCTGAGGGAGAAAGCATGGATGAAAGAAGATTTGCAGATCTTCAGAGATGTCTTTGTGCTGAAAGAAAGTAAGTGAGGGAGCAAGTTTGAGTCTCTATATCTTGTCCTGAAGACTAAACTGAAAGTGAGTTTCTGAGAGGTTTGTTTAGTGGCCAGTGAAACTTGGTTTTGTGTATTTTTCACTGTGTGATGTTACTTGCTGTTAAAGGGCTATGGCTATCTTTTAGCTTTGTTCGGGCTGGTCCTGTCCTGAGGAGTGAGAGAAGGCTGAGCAGTCCCTGGGAACAGCTAAGTCTGACAAGCAGGGAGAAGCTTTTATACGTGCCAGATGGAGTGAACAGGCAGCTCAGACAGAAAGGAGGACAATTTTCCTTAAGAGCCACAGGGACTGGATAGGGTTTCTTTCAATCCAGCTGATCATAGAAAGCTGCTGAACCAGAGAATAAATGGTCCTGTAAAAGCCTAAGTTGAGCAGAAGCTTTTATTTCACTCTGTCTCACTCAGCAAATGTGAATTTTCTGTACTATGAAAGTGTAGTAAAACAACCCTGGTTTCAAGAGCAAAGTCCTTTCCGTGTTCCCACTTTAAGGAAAAAAAAATAAAAAAATCCATGTACTTCTACCCAAAAGTCCTGAACAGCTTGGACTTCTCTATGAAAGAAGCTTGTGCCCTATAAGTGTACCAAAGATAGATATTTCAGTGTGACTCCCATGTAAGGCCATGAAGATGATTAGGGGGCTGGAGCGTCTTTCTTATGAGGAAAGTCTGAGGGATTCGGGTCTTTTTAGTCTAGAGAAGAGAAGACTGAGGGGGGATCTCATCAATGTTTACAAATACTTAAAGGGAGGGTGCCAGGAGGAGGGGGCCAGTCTTTTTTCAGTGGTACCCAGAGATAGGACAAAGGGGCAATGGGTATAAAATAGAATATAGGAAGTTCCATGTAAACATGAGGAGGAACTTTCTTACTTTGAGGGTGGCAGAGCACTGGAACAGGCTGCCCAGAGAGGTGGTGGAGTCTCCAACTCTGGAGACATTCCAAACCCACCTGGACGCCATCCTGGGCAACCTGCTCTAGGTGGACCTGCTCTGGCAGAGGGATTGGACCAGATGATCTCCAGAGGTCCTTTCCAACCCTTAACATTCTGTGATTCTGTGAAATGAAACTTCAGAGTTCTTGCAGATCGGAATTATACAGAGCACTCCTGTGAATGCATAGCAAGGGAAATGCCTGCTAAAGTTGCGACATTAGGTTTATTAGAGCAAGATGCTGGAGAGTGATTCTGGGTGTCAGAAACGCTTCATTTTTATGTGTGGGCAAACTTGGAGTGGAAAGTCAGTATGGCAGTCATGATGGTCTTTTCTCAGAGGAGAAGGCCTGGTCTGGCAGATACCCAAACTACAGTCTTCAAAAATAAACAGTGGTGAAAGATTTACTTCTTTTCCATCACATCTCAGCAATATTGGAATTATGCATTATCCAGTAAGAATTGTTGGCATCCAGGGATTGCAAATCAACAGCCTTTTTCCTTGGGGAGTATTCTTCACTCCAGGAGCAGAAAAAGGGGCAGGAACTTTGTTTAATGTGACCTGGGAAATTTCACGCTCGGCAGTTACCCAATGTTACAGTTCCCTTATGATACAGAAGTAGGAGAAGTGACTAGGAAGAAAAAGAATTCAACACACAAGAATTTTTTCCAGCCAAGATACTCAAACGTTCATATTTCTTCTACCTCCTTTTCTTTCCTCTTTAATTTCCTGAAGTGATTCTGGGCATATTGTTCTATTACCTGAGGCTGGTGGGGGGTGGAGGGGTGTTTTGATGTTCACACTTCTGGTTGCTATTTCTCCCCCTGGTCAGTATTGCTGAATATTGTTCTGTGCAGAATTCAGTGAGGCAAGTCAAGAGAGTATTAAAAACCCCAGAACGTTCAAGTAGTATGAGATTAAATAAAGTGCACGCTTTTAATAGCTGTAATGACTGCATCCGCTAGTAAGGCCTGCTAGTATTTGAAATAGGTGACGTCTTTCTCTGGTAAATACATTGTCTGTGTCAGCTTGCAGAGGACTGAAGGGGAGCCATGCCTGCAAATGTCTATATCTGTTGCAGGCTGAAATACTCAGTAATAGCGAATGGTGCGGTGCTAGCATGAGTTATCAGTTGTAGGCTCTTTGGGACACGCATTCACTTCCTGAGACCTGGTGATATTTTCCCTGTGACTGGCTGTGCTGAGCCTGCCACATTTCATGTCTGCTGAAAGTTTCTGCTTTGAGTTGGAGCTTCCTGCTGCCTCGTATTCCAGGTTGTCTCTGACGTGAGGGTAGGAGAGCTTGTAAATATGGTGGATGTGTCTATATGAGGAATGCTATGTCAGGCAGAAATAAAGCTTTCTCTGAAAGCAGAAGCAGTGTAACTGTGTTAGTGCAGAATTTCACACAGGGTAATAGATACTGCAGTTCTGCAGGAATGGTTATTGCAGCATGGGATGTTGGCATCTCTGGATACTGGAAGAATCATCCAGTCTCACCCAGTAAGAATCGTTACTAAATTTGAAGTGATTGGAGATGGCAAAATGTTAACAAACAAGAAAGCTGGCATTAACCCTAATCAAAGAATAAGAAGCAGTAAGTTTGAAGAATATAAAGAATTTGGTGCGCTTTTTTGTGAAACTGTGGAGATTGAAAGTAAGGCATAGCAGCCAGCAAAACAAGTTTAACATTTAAAATCACGGGGACCTGTTGCTGTATGTTGATCTTGAAATCGGAGAGCCTCTCTGGTGATGGTGCCCAGACGGATGGCTCATGAAAGTCCCTGCATGACTGATAGTAAGCTGGTTTCCTTCATGGAACTCCCCCCTTGGCCCTAAGAAGAAAGCTGAAAACAGAAACTGGATCCATCACGTCTCCTGCATTTCTAAGGCCTTGTAAGGCAGCCCTTTAGCTGATGGCAGCCAGACTGCGTCCATTTCAGAAAGCAACATGAGTTGCCTCAAACTGCATCTTCTGTAAATGAGGAGAAAGTGCCCGTGTGATTCTGAAGCTCCTGAGTCACAGCCTTCCTGCCACTCTTTTCTCCGACTAGTGGGTTTTATTCCTTCAAGCAGTGTCTGCGTGTTTTTCAAGCTTTGTGGTGAATGATCTGCAGATGTTCAGGAAAGACCTTCAGACTACTAGGTACTGAAAAGCTGGCTGTGATCAGTGTTGGCAGCTACTGTGGTTCTTTTAGTTGCGTGTTGTGACCAGAGAGACCAACAGCCACTGCCGAATGCCTCATTTTATTAATCCTTTCCCTCCAGGAGCTGGGTTTTTGCTGGGTATAATATTCAGTGCTGGCAGTGGCTATCCTGAAGTCTTCGGTGCCAAAGAGTTAATGAATTTGGAAAACTTCCCAGATAGTACATCTGGCCCTCTAACTTATGTTTTGGAGTACGGAGTATGAGACATAGAAAGAAGAGCACTGAACTAAATGAGCTACTGGCTGAAGACAGGAATGGGACACTTCTATTTGTTTTAAACTAGTTGTCTGAAAGTTAGAAAAGACGTAGCCCCACAGAAGAATTAACTGTTGTGGGTTTGTTTGGGTTTGTGTTTGTTTATTTATCTTTGGTTTTGTGGTATTTTTTAAAATTAAATTTTGTAATAGCATGTATTTGCCAGTTACATTATCTTCTGAGGCTTGAACATAGACAGGGAAGCATTTATAATTCTCCACTTTGAATGATTCTTCTCCATTTTTTATTTTGAAGTCCCATCATGTTGCCATGTCAATAAGAAGGATTTTGAAGGTAGCTCTGAGTAACTGATATTTCTAGTCCAGCTCACTTCTGGAATAGTATCTTGTACAGTGTTTGCCTTCCATAACATTTGAAATAAGGTTTTATTATATAAAATGGGTTGCTGGCGCTATTTATTAATACACATCTTTGCGTAATAAAAGCTGTGCAGAGCAATACAGTTCAGAAATTAACTCTGAAGAAAAGAACTACATTGCTATTTGTGTGTCTCATGAAACAGCATTATTTTTAGTGAGTCTTTCAATACAGCAATGCTACTTAGCACTTACCTACACAGCACTCTGAAAGTACCCAGAATATCATCCCTAATTAAGTGTCCTACTGAAATGCTTTTTTCTGACCTAAAAGTACTGTAGGAGAGTTTTTCTCTATATAGCAGTGGCAATCCAAATGAAAAGCATTTCATAGAACAGTAGAAAACACTTCCTTGAGTTACCATCGCCTACCAGCAGGTACTTTTCTCCTACCTCGGGCAATGGCACCACTCTGCCCTTTGAAAACGTATCAGCTTCTCTAATGTTTACCCTTTTTTCTGGCTAATGTCTTAATAGATGAAATTTCTCATTGGCCTTAATTTAGTCTTGCATGGGTTGATGTAGTTTCAAAGCATTTAATTTTTGTCTTCAAGTAATAAGGATAATGACTGATATCTTAACCCTATGGGTGCACAAAACATTCCTGTTGACATGAGACTTATTTGTTTCTTTGTTGTTTTTTAAAGAAACCAAAATGCTGATTTATTTTTTTTTCCCTCAAGTGGTCTGACACCTATACTCAGTCTGTTCTATATCTGATTCCTGCCCCTTTAGTTCTTCACCTTCTGTTGTAAAAATCCTTTCTTTAATCCTTCCCTCCTCTTCAAGCTGGCTCTTAAATTGAAAAAGAAACCTTTGTGGATTGGATATGTGTCTGGGAGGGGAGCAAATATGTGACCTGAAATTTCACCTCCAGATTTTCAAGGACATAAGCAGACTTAGCACAGTTATATCTACATAACCTTTACTTCATTGAGTTCTTTTGGCCGTTTTGGTACTAGTTCGTGCAGAGCCTGTTGTTCTGCTTATGGTTCCCCTCTTGTCACACATGGTGAGGGGAGCATGCAGGGCATGGTTAGGCCCCGGGGATAGTTTCTTGCACAGCATGTTTCAGTATTAGTGGGGTTTTTTGAGAAGACTATCTCCCTCTCCTGTTCTCTTGCTTGCTTACTCATAAAGGAGTAGGAAAGAGACATTCTGTCTAGTGTCAATAGTGGGCTTGGGGTAAAGCGGTGAATTCACTGGAGAGAGGCAGATCCTAATTCTACAATTTGCCTAATTTCAGAATGCCGTATAGCAGGAAGACCCTGACTCTGCCACACTGAAAGCTTAAATAGGGCCCAGTTCCCTTCCTATGCTACGCTCAGGACCTGGCAAAGGGACAAATGGAGCAGAGCTAAAACTTGGCACTAGCAATTTGCATCCGCTACTGAAGGACGATTGCACTTACAAAGGTTGCAAACAAAAACTTCACTTAACTTGCTATGGCAGTTTTCAAGCCTCTCTGTGCAGTAGGACCAGAACAGAAGATCTGGCATTGATTTGTTTGGGTTTTTCCTGTAATTACAATTTTTGCTGCTATATGCAGTTGGCATAAATTTCTGTATTCAAAAAAGGGGTTGGTTTTTTTGGTTGCCAGTTGTAATACTGCTGTTGACAAACAGAGATGTTACAGAAGAGAAATCCAATATAGTGTAGTTATTCAGATGCCGCTATTTTTTTTTTATTGCTTTGTAATCTGCTCAGATGCTTAATTCTGAAAACAAAATGACAAAATTGTTTGATTGAAGCTTCTAGAGTTTAATTCTTTTCTAAAATATAGCACACTGGTTTTAATTTTAAAGGTACAAAAAAGAATATTACATTCTGGACTAAATTTTGTCAGCCGTTACATCAAATAACTCACTGCTTATTACTGAAATGTACATCACAAAATAGCTACAAAGAATAATTCTCAGTCTGAGTTTATATTAAAAGAGCAAATACATTAAAAGAAAATGAAAACATACAGGAGAAAAATAATTTCTTACAATCATTCTTTTTCTGCCATCCTAAAGAAAATATGAGTATATCATTAAGTCTGAGGAAGACTCTTTGGCCTGTTTTACTCATGGTTTGCTTTTTCTTTTCTCTTTTTGTGTATATCGTATGGGTGTAGTGTGCAGCAGTCACTGTGTTATCACCTGTTAAGTGTCATGCGTGACACGTCCCATTACAGATTCTGTGAAATCGGAGCTGTTTGAAGTAAAACTTTCCATTCAAGTGTCGATTGAAGTGTGGGTTTTATTTGCTTTTTTTTTTGACAGAGGTTGTTCTTTTACTGTCTCCTAAAATAACTCTGATATCTGTTTTTATTTAGGAGTGGGAAGGGTAAGAATACGTGGCTAGAGGCTGGGAATATAGCAAGCTAGTGGGGGTTAGGGGGGAGCTAGAAAAGCATGCTGGGGTTGGGAGGAAAATGGGAGATTGGGCACGTGGCTAGGTGAGAAGATGTAGTGTGGGGAAGGGTGACATTAACTGAGAGGGAGGGGGTGACTAGTTTGTGCTGATCTGGGATGGTGGATCCAGAAACCACATGGAAAGCATGATGGCAGCCTGCATTGCAGTAAAGAAAGCAGCTCTGCTTTTCTTCAAAACAAAAGTAAACCAACTAAAAAAACCCAACAAACAAACAACCACCACTAAACCCCCACACCTAGGAAACTGTATATACAAACTCTGTTAATAAGTTTGAAGGTTTAAGGTGTCTGAAGCTGTGAGGGTGCCTGCAAAGGCATCTCAGACCCTTTTAGTGGATGCTGATGGTGTGAGACTTACAGAATCAAAAGCTAGTTCTTCCCAAAGACTTTACTTTCAGAGCCGAAGAGGGATCTGCTGAAGGGTAATGAAAGCTGTTGTGTAAGGCCCAATCCTCACCTCATTTATTGTTGAAGTTCTAAGATGTGTAATTGGCATAGTGTCATCGAAGGGTGTGATGTTAGTGACGTAGATGATCTGAGGGGAAAAATAAACATTTCTTCTGTTTTCTAGCCATTAAATGCTCCTCGAATTATTTTTCTAGCTGTTCCTGTACCCCGGAACTGCTGGGAGCGGGGAGGTGTCTTTACACCACATGCAGTGAGGTAGTGTGTTCACCTTGGTGATGCCTGACCTGCATGTGTGCTGGCTCGCAGAAGTGTTCAACATGTTCAGGCTGCAACCAAAGCGGGTGGCAATAGTGCTGCAAGCGCAGGAAATGCTAGATGTTAAGTGTTCAGAAGAGGGAGTGGGCAGAGGGCAGGGGAATCAGGCCTTGGAAATACTCAAACGAGAATCTAAATGGATCTTCATCCTCCTGTTTCAGTTCCTTGTCTCTGAGATCCAGATTTCTCACATTTCTCTGAAATGTGCATTTTTCTTAAAATGACATCATTAGCATTTATTAAAAAACTTACTACTTTACAAGGTGTTTCAGAGAAATATGCATAAAGAACTATTTAATGCTGATGTCAAAGCAGATATTAAAGTGTGTGTTGAATAAGAAAGGTGGGTAATTGCTGTACATGTGGAAGAAAATATTTGTAGAAGAAAGAAGCTGGAGTTTTGTAAATAAAATCGTCATAATGTATTTGGGACATAAAGTGAAAGTCTATTACGACGAGTGCATAGAGGGAGATAAGTTAATGATGGATATCTCTGCTGTGGCATTCTCCAAGCCTAGGCGCTTTACATTGCAATGTTAATAGTACTCTTTTAAGGTCATTTTTTGTATATAATTTTAATACACAGTCTGTTGCTTTAGCCACTTTCATTAAAATTTCATGAGCCTTTTCAGAAAATCAGACAGGAAAATGCAAAGAAATAATGCATTTTATTTAGTATGTAGTAGATACAGTATTACTGTATGTGTAAACAAATAAAAATGTTTCTTTATTAATATAGCAAACTATGTAGAAAAATCCTGCTGTACTCTATAAACCACATATGCTTTAAAGAATCACTTTGACTTCAAGTAGCTAGTGCTGGACCTAAACCTCTGGATTTGGAACGATATAGAGTGATAATATAAAAAGATTAAGTATCTTAGCTATTGTAAATAAAAGAGGTGGTCGTGAGTTATAGGGCACAAGATTGAAGCTGAAATCTTAAAGCATTCGTTTTCCAAGAGAAATTACGTAATATTTTATAAAATCTTATCCCTATATAGACTCTGCTTGCCTAGTTTCCCTTTCAGTTTTCTACCCTTCTCCTTCCCTTCGTGGAAGAGCCCACAAGTAATCTTCTGAAACTCTGCCCTGAGGGCTCTCCAGTCAGCACAGTGGTATGTGCCTGTGGTTAGCTTACCTGTCTTTTATACTGCTCTTCGCCCTGAAGATGCCGAAGCAACAGAGAAAGTACATACAGGTGATGAATGTTATTAGTGACAAGAGATGTGGATATGTACTTGATTGCTTCAAGCCAAAAGAGCATGTTCACTTAACTTCGGTTTGATTAGAAAAACCCCAGTTTCCTGGCACCATGTATGCGGATCAACACAACCCACTTTCCATGTGTTTTTGGGTCATCGGTTGTTTTTGTTTTGAGGTTCTTTTCAGGGGAGTCTTGGCTAGGGCCTGACACTCTTTTGTACGTTTAGTACTTCATTTCAGCTGGAGATGTAAGAATTTTCCCGTACTCGCCTAGAGTAAAAGAAAGAGTAAAATGATCAAATGTAGAGCCCTTGTTGTTTGTTTTGAGTAGTTAGTTACTTTGCAGGCAGTCCTGCTCGTTTCAGCGTTGCTCAAACCTTAGCGACAATAAATGTTTCTGCAACAGTTACTCCTTTCAGACCTACGTGATTTGGCCTTAAAAGCTCCACCTCTTTCCTTCTCTCTTGTTACAGCAAGTGCTTTATGATCCAAAGTGAAAAAAGGGAACCTACACATTTTTAAGAATGTTTTTGTAGCTAAAGATGCAGAGGCAGTAATTCTTCTCCCAGTTTAACGATGAGTTATGCTTACAGTGTATAAAGAGTCTTCACTTGCACTGTAATTTGCATTAGCAGAACAGAGTGCCCATTTTATTAGTGGTTTTCAGAAAATGGAAACCAGGGATGACCACTTCAGTAAATAAAATCAACAGATGATGAAAAGGCCAACAGTATTAGAACAACTGATACGGAAACACGCTTTTGCCATTTAAGCTTTTGTGTGTTTGTTGTCTTTACTAGGGAATTGTTTTTAAACTTCAAATAGAATTTCTTAGTACCTTCATATAAATCAATTGCCTGTAGTTTTCAGTTAGGGAGTTAATTGCTTAATCAGACTAAGAAAACCTAGTGATTAAAATTTAACAGTCATGTGGTATAAGGCAATATCAATATTAGTTCTTACTCAAGGTACCTGTTTTAGATCAAACTGAATGAACTAGAAGGTAGCATGTTTGTAATGTGCTTTAGCATACAGCAATGTCATTTAAGTCTTCTCTAAGAGTTAAGAGAGCAGACACTGAAGAATGACAGACTCAGCAATAATATTGTATTAAAACTGTCACAAAATACCACCTCAAAAACAGAGGTTTTCTGCACTAAACAGATTTAAGGGTTGTTGGGTTTTTTAAAAATTTTTTTGAAGAAAAATTAACCCATCCTGTGAGCAGCACCTAAGCAAGAAGGGACCATTCTGGTAGAACTGACTTGAAATATACAAATAGCAAAAAACAGCTTAAGAGAACATCTGGAAATTCTGTACTCAGCTCTTCGATATTGCTGTTCAGGAGGAGGGAACCAATAATGTTATCTTTAAAGGGTGAGGAAGGAATTCGTTATTAGCTCTGTTATGGGCTGAGGCATGCAACATTCATTAGAAATACTGTACTTACCTTTAACGATTCAGGTTCAATCGGAAGGTGAAACCTGAGTAAATTAATATTGTGCCAAAACATCTGTTTTTCTGTTTAAAATAGGAAACATCTGAGTCATAGGAGCATAAAGGGAATGTAGCAAGAGATGAACTGTACTTTACAAAGTGTTGACAAATAGTAAATAAATCACTACAGAAACAGACATCTATAGTCTTGCTACTCAAAAGAGAGCCAGTATTGCAGAAATACAGGTAGGCTTGATCAAAAATTATTAGAGGCACTAAATATTTCTGTTTTCAGTTGGTATAACACCAAGTGCAGTGAGGTTTTTGGCCCATGATTAGAGAGGTTCTGTGCACTTTCATAATGCAAGTAATGAAGAATTGATAGGAACAGGAAACAGCAGCATCTTTATTTTGGGGTTCGGGTTTTTTTTGGTTTTTCTGGACCTCTTTCATCTGTAACATATCCCAAGAAGGTAACAGTGATCAAACCAGATCAGACAAAAAGTCTATAGCCCATGTCCTCTTTCTGATACCACCAAATGCTAATGCGTAACAAGAAATACAAAGATATGACAAGTTTATGTTATTTCTCCAAGAGCTCTCCTTGCCTTCAAATATTCAGGGACTTAAAGACTGAAAAGAAGAATAGTTTCTATTTATCTGCTAGACTTCAATGGATCTTGCTTCTCTTGAGTGTTCTCTCTTCCCTGTGAACACACGTAAAGTCGTAGTATCCACAACATCAAAAATTATTCAAGTAAATGTTTATCAGCGTTGTTGCTGTTAAGAGAAATTATGATTGATTACCCATTACTTTTTTTTTCTCTTACAAGATAAGAACCCAACTAGTAGCTTCCTGCTCCTTCCTGTGGGACTGCTTTTTCGCAGGGGGGCCAATTAAGCATACGGTTGAAGAATCATTATGTTTTTTATTATAATAACATTAACCTCAGTGTTTCAAAATCTGATTTTAGTTTTCTGCTCTGAAGTAAATTCCGTAGTATGTATCACTATCCAATATGAGGATTGACATACTCATTAAAGGTTGAGGGAAGAAGCTGCCAAGCAGCTCTGATTAACTGCGTGATAATATGTGTGAAGCTTTACAAATTATATAAATATTGAAGTAATTGATTGCCATAAGTCTATACCAAACCACAGTATGGCTTGGTTTGCATCACCTTCCTGAGGAAGTGGAATGGCATGCGTTTCACAGGTTAACCAAATTTCCCTCTTAATGCAGAGGAGATACTGGTCCAGAGTAAGAAAAAGACTAAAGAAGGCAAAAATATTCCACAAAAAATAGGATACAGAGTAGAATACAGGTGTAAGTGTTCGCTATTGATACAGAAGACACAAAAAGTTAATATAATCATATAGATGCTAAAAGTTTTTTATGTGAAGTAATCACTGAACCGAGAGCTGTTTTCTTATACAGGTAGTCAACCTGAAAAAGTTAAACTGAAACACTAGCTACTGTAAAAAGGCAAAATAAGATGCGCTGATATTAGTAGAAAAATCTGGCAGAGCTACTTAATATCTTTGAAACTGTTCAAAATGTTTGTGTGTGTTAGTTCTTAATGTTTATGAGGCTGGCTTTTATTGTAATTGGAGCAAAAGCTTTTAATTTCAAGAAATTAGTGATATTCATTATTTAGTTCTAAAAATCTACTGACGGGCTAGTAACACAAGTACTAGTATCTAATTTTTATATTCTCATAGCATTTATAAATGTAGCTGAGAAGCAATATGTTTACAAAAATGAAGTTTTATACCTTCATGTTGTAATGTGCATATATCGCCAAGTATGTTTACCCTCATGTGTAAGTAGCCTACGTTTATGGACAATATCTGGATTTTGAGGGCAAAGAGAGATAGATGTGGTATATCCTTTTAGTATTAAATTAGCCAAATATAAAAATCACAATGAGATTACTAGAAAGGAAGACATTTATTGTTGCCAACGATTCAGAGTGTTAAATGGCAATTTGTCATTTGCAATATCACATTAGAATTTGAAAACTTTATACCTCCTGACTCTCAAATTAGTATAACAGAAAAGGGTTGACAAAATACATTTTGTTTTTATTTGTGTTGTATACTTGACAGCATTTCTTTGTACACAGATTTATTTCCTGGTTGGTTGATGATCAACAGTAACTTCCTCTTTGCATGTTAATATAACTGCTTTGTCTCCATGAAGGTGTTCTGGCTAGAGGTCAGGCCCTACTAAAGTTAGCTGTGAGTCTCAAGCAAAACCAAAGCTGCAGATTAGTATTTCAGTTGTTAGTGATGTCCAGCGTATTTTGGATGGATTCCATCAGTCTTGACCAAAGAACCAGTAGAATATCAGCAGAGGGGGAAACCATCACTTAAAATACGAAAAGGAACAAATCAAAACACATTACTTGGAAAGCATTCTTTTAAAAATATGGAAATACTTGTTAATTTTTTTTAATGCCATAGAACTCAGAACGTAGAACATGGTAAAAATTTGCTGTAACATAGATGGGTGACTTCTAGAATGAGGTTTGTTTTTTTTTTTTTATCTGGACTGCACTACCACAGACACACACAAAATAAAAAATAACCAAGGGAAAACACTGCAACAACCTACTCTCGTGAGCTAGTTAGCAGAGGTGCTTGTGCCTCAGAAAGTTCACATGATGATGTGCTTAAAGCGTGAGGGTAATATTTCAAAACTACTGATAATCTATGGTGATGCATCTTTGTGCCACTTACACTTCTAAAGCTATTAGTTCTTTCCAGATCTTTGATTCCTTGAATAAGTAAAAACAGAGCTTTCAAAGAGTAAGCAGATTCCTAATGAGAGGCATATAAACACATTCATTTCTTCTTACTGCTTTGGCAGGACTAGAGGGAAATCGAAGCTGGCTCTCTGGGTTGTTAAAATAATAAAGAGCTTTTTTTAACCTACAAATCACTACTTTAAATCCACCACACGCTGAACTTACTAACATCTGACACTCGTGCTGTAACTTAGTAAAATGAGTTAATGTTATTTGACTCTCTGTGGACAGGTATGTGTAGTGCCAAAGTATGGTGCTGGTAGAGCGCAGAGATCAAAAGACACATGCTCAGCTGCTATAAGGTGGAAGACACTGGAAGTGTTGATTTACTCCAGCTGAGGATTTGGCCTCCAGACTCGAACCTGGTTGGAAATGAACCTACCTGTTTCAGTTCTAGAGTCCCTGTTAATTTGAGCACATTTAGGCTTTGATCTTAGAGTAGGACTCCTAAAAGTTGCAGTTGCTGTCAATTGCTTAGGACCCTGTTCTAGGCAAAGATTGTAGTTCACTATTAATTTAGGATATTTCATTATACTGATGTACTTTGGTTGGACTGCTGTCTCTTTGGAATAACTGCCTGTTCCTGTAGAACAGTTGCTTTTGTAATATCAGATTCTGAAATTTCATCCAAGGATCTAACCACCAAGTAGCTGAAGTAGATCAAACTGGGCACTGAGTTTTGCACCTGATCCATGCAACTGTCATGGTTTTCTGATATGGTTGATTTAAAGTCTGATTATCCAAGTGTATTCTGATCTACTCATAGCTAGGCTCTGGTTCATGCTTCAAGAGTGCATTGTGTGTTTCCCAATAATATTAAATCGCAGCTTAGAGGAAACCTTTCTTTTTCTAAGGTAAGCCATCTTGTATTTGTCTGTATTAAAATGTAGTTTGATTGTGCTTAACCTGTATCAAGTTATCTTGGTTGCCATATCACTGTGGCTGCTGCTTACCATCCTGTTAAACCTGCAGAAATTTGGAACATTTGATCATAATTTAGGATAGTGGTTTGACTAACTTCTCCAGAAATTTCCGCGTTGGTTGATGAGGGATGTCACCAAGAATTGGAATGACCCTTTCTTCTCTTTTGACCCTGCATTTCCGCAGTTTGGTACCATACTGTGTTTGGGAGCATAGTTGTATCTACTCTCCATTTATTACGCAAGTGAAAGGGAAAAAGGTAATGTCATTTGTACATAGGCAAGAAAAATGGATTAAAAAAATCTCAAGCAAAGTTTGTATTCATTTGCCGCTAAAGTTAAGATCATATTCTAACTTGTCCCATGCAGCAATTTCATTAGCTTTTCTAATTTGCCATTTAAACACATTGTAGCATTGCAAATCTGCATATTGAAAAGATCCTAAACAGGTAACTCAGTAATTAAAAGAGTAACATATTTAGGATACTGAAAATTGCTGCAGGCGAAATAAAACTTACAGATCTGGGGAGGTTCTCTTTTCTGTGGAGGATATTAAATGCTTGGTGCACATTTGCTGAACATCTAAGAATGTAATAAGTATTCCAAAAAATATAGATTTGCAAAACCAGCTTTATTTAAGCTCTCATTCACATCCTTGCCAGTTTCTTTTTAAAAATAACCTTTTCACTAAAATGAAACATCATGACGTATCTAGCAAGGGAGCTGCAAAGCTCTTAAGGAAGGGTTGGACTATACATACCCAAATAAATGTAAAGTCTAAAGCAGTAAATAGTATAGACTGTGTCTCAGAGTTAACTAGTATAACTAAAGTAGTATTTTGACTTCTTTTTTAAGCAAGGCTGGGATTGTAATCCGGTTGTAAATCATGTCTGTTAAAACCCCAGAAGACAGCCAGATGTCATCGGGTGTGAGTCTGTGTCTTTGCACACTACGGAGCAGTTTAGCAAAATCCTTGGCTGCAGCTGTTCAGAAGGAAAATTCCTCACCATTTATTCCAGGGATAACATGATTTTTCTAAGGATTCAGTTTTGTGGAAGAATGCCCTGAAAATACTTTTCATGTTTTAAGACCTACAAAATAATTTTTCTCAGTAGTAAAGTCTTTGTTTTACTTATGTTCTCTCTGTTCACATGACCCTCTGCCTTCTTGAGTTTCTTATTAAACTTTGCAGCTTATTTAAACACATAGGTGGAGGAGCATGTGTGAATATCCCTTTTTAGCGTCTGGTGTGTCAGTGCATTGGGATCATTGTAGTTGCTGAAAATGTGCATGTGGAATATGGCTGTATGCTCACGTACCTATGGGAGTGCATACGTATTTCTGTTCCTGTACTTCAGGCACAAGTTTATGGCCAAGTTTACCCAGATCCCACTCATGTTAGAGGAAATAACCTAGACGTGGAAATTAAACTTTCCTTCCCTAAAAACTGTAGTGAAGGACCTAGTTCACAGGCTACTTCCATGCAAAGGTTGAAGGGTTTCCGTTCAGTCTTTTTGTAGTTATTGGTGAGCAGGGGTAAAAAAAAGTATTACCTGGCTGGAAGAACGTACTTTTCCCACTCCTCAGTTACTCAAATATGGCAAGAGGGAGGTGTATTCTTTGGGGATTTCTTTTTCTAAAAACAATCCTCATCTCTGGAATGATGAGAAAAGAAGCAAAGAAGTTTCAGTACAGAGGATAGTTGGATAGTTTGGGGGGGGGGGGGGGGGGAAAGATGAAACATTTAAAATAAAGCTAGGTGAAAGACCCAATATCACTGCAACTATGGATTCAGCTGTGAGGAATCTATTATAAAATACTGTTATCAATTTTTTAAGTACTTAAATGGTCTTAAAAGTCTCACTAGAAAATAAAAAGGAACCTTTGCTGAGGACTTGTGCTGAAAACCTACATAATCCTTACAAATTCTGCAGGGGTTTTGACTCAGAGCTCTGCCAGATGACCATTTCTCTTAGTTAATAGTAGGTTTGACAAAATTCTGCATATTCCCATTCAAGAGTTCAATTTTGACATAAACTTTTCAAAACTGCTTCAAGACAAATGTTATTAAACTCATGAACAAAGCAATTTCAAAAATATGCGTGCCTTCATGAATGACCTCTCTGTGTGTGTATATATAGATAGATTGATTACAGGTGTATATGTACCTTTTTTGTGGTTATCTGCTGACGTCTTCAAGCAAAATGTGCATTAATTTCTTGAACAGAAAATTAACCTCTGCACTTGCTATTTAAACGCGTACAAATAAACAGAAGAAAATAGGTTTTCATAACTTCTTCTGGAAATCAATCTATAAACTGAACCAAATGTAGATTAGGAGCAAAAGATGTGAGTTCACTATTTCTTTTGGTCTGCTTTATTTTAGAGTGCTGTAAGGAACAAACTCTCTTGCATTTCTATGCTAATAGGACACGCTAATCACTGTCAAAGGTGATTCTGGTTTTATTCAGGGTTTATGAATAAAGGGTTATTATTGGAAATGGCTCATTTACTCTGTATGTGCCTGAGACAGAAAGTCTGAGTCCTCTGAAGCTTTTGTAAATACACGTTGCAGAATCTTCCCAGACTGAGATGTTTGCCTGTTTGTAGTTGGCTAATCCAGAAGTGGTTTGCTGATAAGGTTAATGCCCAGTTAATTGCTCCTAGCCTTGACATACAGTTTAATTGCTACTTGGCCAATGTATGTTTGTTGCTTGCTCTGTGTAGAATTCTAGCGGATGTAGTGATGCAAACCACGGACTGGCGGAGGGCAAACAAAATAAATACAGTATTTTATGTTCTTTTAATTCAGGGCCAAGTGGATTTGGATGAAGTGTTTATTTAGTTTGCTGGCTGCTTCAGATGCTGTGGCATATTGATTCCTTTTATTACTAGCAGCCATTTAACCTGACCTCTCTCAGATCCAGTATTTTAAAAGCCATAAATTTTAACTTTACTTATGAGCAAGGACTGAAATGCTGTGAAAGCCTTTTTATTAGCAGAGCTTTGCCTTACTCCATGTTCATGTGTCACCCATGGCAACAATATTTAGAGCATCTTAAATTAAAGCGGCTGTTGGGCAGTTTGATGGTGGGGGTTTAGCAATAAAGAGAGCTCATAAATATCTCAAGCATGTAGAATTCACTGATTAGAGTGTGGGCAGGTGTACAAAAGCAATGCCATTATTAGCAAAAGGTATCCTTGTTCCAGGTTATTTTGTTAAAAAGCTAGCTTTTTTCTTAATGTTCGCAGATAAGGAAAAGCACACACAAAGGGAGTGTTTTATATAATTTATTTTTTAATTGCAAGTTAAATTGGTGAAATTGAAGTGTATTTCTCTTTGTTGCCTTGGCTTGTCTTTTCTTTTACAATAATCGTATTCCTTGTTGTTGCAATAGCCTAAATTAATCCCCAAATGATGCTTAAAGCAATGTTTAACATGCAGCTTATGTGAGTGTTTGTAAAAATGTGTCCAGGCCATAACTTGATGCATAAAAATGACATACCCCTTTTTAAAAAGAAAATAATTGTGTATAAAATGATTGATAGGAGAGAATTTATTTCTGCATTCACATGTAAAGAACTCCAAAAAAGCTTTGAATTAGCAAAGAAAACAGAAAGCTTAATGTGGACTTTTTGCATCCTTTTAATTTGTTACTTTTGATTTAAATTAGTCATTTTAAAAAATATGTTTTCAGACTTGATGACTAAGATTGAGTAATAATTCAGCAGCTTATTTCAAAATAGGCTTAAGGCTTAACAAAATAGATCATAACCATGAATTTAATGTAAGTATTGACTTGCTTTCCTCTGTTGTGCTACCGAAGAAGTTTCCTCCTCTGTCCCCCAGGTCAAAGGTAAGGTAACACTCTAGATGTTAGCCTCCTACCATTAAAAGTGACTTTGTTTAAATATTAGTGCAGGGACTCTCACTTCGTGTTAAACTCTGGCCTGGGAACAAAAACATTGGTTCAGTTTGAGAAGTGTAATTTATATCAATTAATCTCAGAAAATGTCACATTTCCCAATCTTTTAAAGCTGGATTGAAATATTTGACCTTATCGAAGGGTGGGTGTTGAAGTAGCAGTAAAGCAATTGCAGGGCAGTGGAATTTTTTTTTGCTACCAGTCAATTCCAGACTGATCAGTTTACAAGGTGCCTGAAATCACCGGGGAATCATATTTTCTAAAAACTGGACTTTTTCCTGACTACATTGCTTTTCCTATAGCTCTTCTCCTCTAGCAGGTTATAACAGCTATATCTAAAATCAATTGGATATAGATAAATATGCTTGAGGAGCTTTGTAGAAGGTCAGGTAGCTTAATTTATACTGGGCCCTGTTCGAAGGGCAAGAGCTTCAGTTTGCACTAACTGGAGAGAGAACACTAGTCTGCTGGAGGAGTGGGGATTCAAATGCCTAGGAGAACTTTTCACTGAGTGCAAAGCTATACTCTGAAGTAGAAGGTTATGTGAGAGGTTAAACTTGTGTAACCAAATGAAGAAAACTAATTATTTCAACAGATAACATCAGACATTCTTTTGTGCAAAGACAGGCTTGGCTGCATTTTGTCCAACATTCAGCACTAAGCTAGCAAATGCACGTGGCATTTCTCCGAGTGCTTTTACTTGAACCTCTTTCTTCTTTTGCTCCCAATTCTCAGCTTTAATATTGTTGCACTGTGAAACTTACTAGCGTTTTTGAGACATTTAATGCTGTACATATTATTCTTTTTGAAATATTATCACGTTCTTTTGCAGTTTTGTTGTTTGTTAGTGATAAGACTGCAGCAAACAGTGACCCCAGCACATGTTTCTAAGATGACAGTAGTGCATTTTCGCCTCTTGCTTGATGGCTGCCTTATTCCAAGCCTTTCCTCTTCAGTTGGCTAAAGCTCAGTGTACCTTCTGGGCTGCAAATTGTGAACTGCTATTATTCATAGTTGAAACTGCAGTTTGTGCAAATATGGGCTAAATTGCAATCATTATATGTAGTCAAATAGATTGAAATATCTGTAAATCTGTAGACTGTAGCTGGCTCCTTTAATCAGAGAACTTGTTAAATTCTCCCATGCTTTGATTTCTCTTTCTTAGAATTTTTTTTTTTCTGTCAGGTGTGGGTTTCTTCTGTGTTCAGTATTCCTGCTTCTAATGAAGCAGATATAAAATGAGCAAAATGATACATGTTGTCTTTAATACGTGAGTGCAAGATAGTGATTTTTCTCTTGCTTTTTATCAAGCCCTTCATAATCTTTTCTATGCTACCTATATAAACTAGTATTGAAGAAAAAGCTACAGTATGATTAAGGTTATTCTACAAAAATGTCTTATTAAAGCTCTTCATTTGAAAATCACAATCTAAATGATGTAATGACTTTCACATTCCTCCTTCCTAAATCATTCTCTGCATTGAATCGATTGATGGTTGAGGAAGTATCTGAATATAAAAATATAAGTGAGAGGAAAAAATCCTTTGCAGTTGCACGTACTGTGAATCCTACCAGAAATAAATGAAACTAAACAAAATGGTTCAGAAAGAATTGAACATGAATTAAGTTGCCATATCATAGTGTAACCCTGTGGGTAAGAACCATGTCTGTCTACCTATTCTCTGGTCTTTATGCCACATAGAGATTGGTAATAGTAACAAATGTTTTATCTTTTGACCTTAAGCTTCTGAAAAGAAGCACTCACAGTTTTCACTTTATATACCAATTTATTTAGAGGTGAATTTCCAAAAGAAGCTAATGGGAGAGTAAAGCAATCAGGTCTTACTGGCTGTCTCTTGCCTTTTGTGTCTTTGGACATCTTTCATTTGGGTAACAGAATTGGTACGTTCTCATACAAAAGGTTATCCTACAGCCAGGGATATATTTTGACTAAATTTTGCTTAGGGTCCTATTTTACCAGCCTGGTACCTATATCATTTGATCCTATACAACAGAAATCTTGCCTTTTCCTTCCTGAACAAAAGTCAGAGTGTTTCTGAAACCGTGCTTGCTATCCTCACCTCTGATGGGGCAATACAAGGTTAGCAATACGTTCATTTGTCTAAAGAACTCAAACATATATGTGATCTGTGAATTGATTGTATTTTGAAAATCATGGGAACATAGAGGTATCAAAAGATATTTTAAACACTCCCCAGTTCCTTCAGAGAAGAGATAACTATAGGGTGAGCAGTTAGATCAGTTAGGTTGGGACAGGCCTGAGTTCAGTGAGGCTCAGTTGAGCATTGTGAATGTTTCCCAGGGTTTATGTCCCAAGCAGAGCAGGCACTGGGCTGTAGCTGCTTCCTGAGAAGCTGTTGGCGTATCTCACTCGGAGTCCTGACCAAAGGAAGTCAGCCTTGATGTTTCATGAACGAACAGTTTACCTGCTAAAAGCTGTCAAGTGCTATCTCCAGCATCCCAGTACCCACAGGGTAGAAGACTCATTGATTTCATAACCATTTTCTCTTCCCTAGTTACACATGCACCTCCTGTGTAATGCAGTAGGAACCAGAAATGTGTGTTTTTAGGGCTCTGGTAAATACAGAGCCAGACTATTTATAATCTATTACAAATTTCTGTGTGTTCTAGTTTCTCAGTCTCAGTGACACTTTCCCTTGTTTTTTTTCTTCATAACTGGTTTTTATCTCACTATCTCTCAAAATGTAAATAGTAAATTAGTCTAGCTCACGCAAATGTGTTCCTCCTAAATATTATCCTTTAGGCATATTCATATAGGTTCCATTTTCAATAAGAATCATTATCTAAAAAGTAAAATTAGCGATAAATATTAAAATATTTACTGTTTAGGGCGTCTTAGGAGTCTTATTTCATTTAGGGTGGCAGTGATTCATGCCTTCTCTTCAATTCCACTCTATACAACATGCCTTTGGGGTGGCTTGCATTGCCCACAACGCTGTGTCATTTGTTTCCCTTTGATTTTCATGACTGACATCTTGCTTTTGGCACGTTTCCTTCTGTTGGGCTATAAAAAAGAAAGGAATATGCAGCTGTGGGAAAAAGAGAAGTGTGGAAATACCTGAAACTAATAATAATAGTAATAAAGGACCCAGAAGCAGGTTCACTTTTACTAGTACATTAAGAAAAAAAATCCTTTGTAACCATGTTGGCATTGAGCAGAAAATTAAGGTATGTGTAATACCATCTTTCAGTTAAAGGACGATGAGTTACAGGTATCACCTAGGAACTGGCAACTTAGTTTCGGCCAGTTGTAGGCAGGTGCTGACATCAGTTGTTTTCTCTCATAAATTTGGTAGGGATGCATGAAGTAAGTCCACGTTTATGAAAGAAATAAATTGGATGCTTCAGTTGACTTTTTATCATTTTACTACAAGAAGCAATAAAATGAGGGCTCAAGAATTTGAAATCCATAAAAAGAAACATTTTTACGCAGTGAATAATGACATTTCTCATTGCCAAACTATGTTTTTGTATTCAAAATCTGGGTAGGGCTAGATATGTACACACACACACATACATACACAACACACCCCCAGAAATGCCTCTTAATAACTTGTAGAATATGAGAGCGTTTTTGTTTTTTATTTGTTGGTTTGGGGTTTTTTTACCTATAAGGAAAAATTCACATTTTCAGGCTTAGGACGGTCCTAAAGGTCTCCAGAATTGGAAAAAGGTACTGGGGAGAGAACAGGGAAAGGAAACTTCCTTAGTTGAGATCTGGTACTTGTTGGTTATGGAGCCTTGTGCATTTCTCTGTAAAGCATTCAGTAATAGATTCTGGCTGTGAAAGCAGGGGGACTGGTCTCTGCTTAGGGAAACTCTTCAGCTCCTGTATCATTAGATGTGCACTAATAGATGATTGCTGCAGCATTAGAATGAAATAAAAAAGGAATAAAAGCTGAATTGCAAAAATATGAAGTTCTTACTGAAAACCTCGATGAGAATGCCCAAGGATGTAGACTCCTTGACTGAATATTCCCCTTCTTAATGAGGTTGCATTGCGATTACTGTCATCAGTGAGAAAAAATTCAATTATTTTTCACCTGGGTTCAGATGGTTCTGCACGGATGGGTTTTCATGGTAATAGTGAGAAAAATTCAAATGTCAGTGAAATTTCAGACAAAATTATTACAGTCTTAGAAAGGAGCAACTAAATGCGTAATACTAATCGGTGACTAAAGGTTCTCAGTAAGTTTTGTTTTTAAATGGTAGAACATAGGATGATGAAATTTAACTTTCTTTGCCAGTTAGGGAGAAATACAGTTAATCTTTGACATTTTATGGTAAGAAATTATTTGAG
Source organism: Chionis minor (assembly GCA_013398295.1). Classification (NCBI taxonomy): domain Eukaryota; kingdom Metazoa; phylum Chordata; class Aves; order Charadriiformes; family Chionidae; genus Chionis; species Chionis minor. Next base: position 186,556 of record VZSF01000015.1, on the reverse strand, counting down.
GATGTTAGGCAGTGAAGTGACCGTAAGTGAATTCTATTTCTTTTGGAGCTGTTAGAAAAAAAAATTCATTTTTCCAAGGTAGTGGTGTTCTGAGTTTACTTGGTAGCTAAAGAGTGTTTCATTTAGTTTCGTTTTCCCTATTTTTAGTAGCAAACTGAAAATACTACATGTAAGTCACTGCTCTCTAAAATATCAAAAAACAGGAAGATATTGCTAGTTATTACTGAAATTATATCCTGAGGGAGAATTTCACGTTAGGACAAAATAGAAAAATAAAGACTATTTATACAGAAAGAAACACACGTTGCCAACTCTGAGTTTCCCATGCAATTGTTTAAGGCAATTATTGGACAGGTTTTTACCTTCCCTTGGTGACCCTGGCTGAACGAGACAGTATGTGACCAGCTGCCAAAAACCCATGTCACGGTGCGTGCAGGGCAAACTGCAGTGAGGCTGAGCGGACAGCTCGTGTTCTGGGGCATGGAACGTTTGAATCTGTCTCTCCAAACCTTAGGCGTTGGCTTGGATTTTCTTAGGAATGGCCTTCATACGTTAAGTGTAGTCTTCCAGGCTGAGTAATTGGTTTTGCTTTATATAAGACAGGCTCTAGCCGGCATTTACCCTGAGGCGTTTTTTTCCAGGTAGTACGGCTTGTCCTGAGTGTGTATATAAACACCTTTGTGCTGGCTTTTGACACCGCTATTTCAGGTAGCTGCAGCAGCCTGGAAATCAGTCTTGGACGTCAGTAGACCCCCACGTCCGAGCAGTAGCCCTTGGCAGGGACCATACTGTCTGCTTCCTTGCAGGTGCCATAGTCGCCGTCACACCATCCCTCAGTGGATACCACTCCGCGGAGGCTTGACAAGGGGTGGGCTGGGTGCCTGCTGCCCACCGTGGTGGGAGCCATTGCCCCTGGCAAGTCTTCACCCCAGCAGCCCTCAGCATTGGCCCGTGCCCCAGCCATCCCTGGGCGGCCCCAGCCCTGCCACACTCTGCTGGATTTCCCACGGCGCTGCCCTCTCTTCTGCAAAAGCAGCCCATCAAAGCTGTTTGCTGACTGAAAAGCAAGAAAGCTTTTTCTCTGCTGATAAGAGTGTCTTTCACAGTGGTTATGTTAGGCTTCCCTTGGTTTTGCTCTTCCGCAGCCTGAGATAGGCTCCGCAGCACCTCCTGTTAACGCACAAGTTTTTAGTGATTTTAAGCACCTTGATGCTGTATGCAAGTCATTGCTCTAACTCCATTTTAGGACTTCTTACTTTGGCAATAATGGTAGTATCCAGAATGGCAATTAGTGAACAAAAGAAGGTTGCATTGTATGACCGAGCAACCAAGCTTTGCTTAAACTTGTTTGTCTCCCCACACACCCTCACCTTATTTTCAGCTACGTATCAGTCTGCAGGTAATGGAAGCGTAAATTGCTTTGTGTAGACACTACTGATGAGTCTCTATTTGGTGCTGATTCTTAGCTTTTTTGCTTTTAAGAATTCACTGATCACACCATTTTAGTTCAGAAATACCTGCACTCTAGGATTGCTAAAATCACACTATACTGTACTAACATATCTGTCTTTTCTGTAATCCTTGAATCTCTGAGGGCATGACAGTATATGGACATATGTGTGAAGGTCTTCTGTTCTTACATTCTCCTGTTGCTTGCGTTAGTATCACTTAAAAGTTGAAAACAAAAGCATTTGTATTCTCAAAGACATATTGCGAGGCAAAAATCTTCCTCGGTGTCTGTGTGTCACATTTACTGCGATGCTATTAAAGCTTTTAAATTAAGCTGTGAATTTCTTCATTGATTTGGTATGCACGTATTCATTGAGCTTTTTCCTTTACGTATTCTACTGTCATTATATTAATGCTCCCACAAAATAAAGCCTTTCTAAGGTCAGATAGTCAAGCATTCAAAGAGAGGAAAGGTTTGGGAGACTTGGGAAGGTATTTGCTCTTTTTTGTGTGAAGTGCTTTCTTATGCCTGTAAACAAGGAAAGAGGCAGCAACATCATTTATGTTAAGCTGTACTTTGCTGGAAATATTTGTTTCTTGAAAAACCTGCTGTGTATATTGATATCAGCACCAGTTTTGGCTTGAAGAAAAAGGTTGGATAAGACTGAGAGAACTAGTAATATCTTCTCATGGGAGAAATGTGTTTGAAAATGTCAGCCATTCATACAACCTGACTCATTCTGAAAACAAAACCTCTTGCTGTGTAGCAGTGTTTGGTTTTGTGAGTCTAAGGATAAAGTTCTCCTTGAGACTGTTGGCAGTGTCCACTTGGACATTGCTGGCACAGTGGGAAGAAACAATCCCATCCTTATCACTGTTGCAGGCTTTAAAGAGCGAGCCAGCTGTTGCCCATCGCTCTTGTCAGGTCTGTAAATTGTATGCTATTCCCTCCAAGTCCGCATGGGGATATCTACTGAACTAGGTTTAACTTGTTATTTTTTAAGAACAAATTACATTGATTGTATACTATTGCATACTATTTCAAAGGCCCCGAGTAAAAAAGTACACAATTAAATGTATGTATCTGACTAGTTTCATGTCTCTTTGTGGTTTTATGTATAAAAACTTGACTATGTATTTTTCAGATTCTTCTGGCAAAGATTTCGGTCCTACTCTTGGATTGAAGAAGTCAAGTTCTCTTGAGAGTCTTCAGACTGCTGTGGCTGAAGTTAGGAAGAATGAACTCCCTTTTCACAGACCCAGGCCTCATGTGGTCCGTGGTCGAGGGTGTAATGAGAGTTTCCGGGCTGCCATTGACAAGTCTTACGATGGACCTGAAGATGGAGAAGAGGGTATGTTACTAATGGCCCTCGTTGGGGAAGCCACCTTCGCTTAGCACTGCTGAAGCACATGAGCAAGTGATTTAGTCCAATTGAAGTTGATCACATTTTAAAAGCTGCTTATGTCTTGCGCTGAATAGAGCTGCCTTTACAGTACTCCATCCAACCTTGACTGGGTTTAGCGTGAAGTCTTTCACTGATCTCCTTCGGGGCAGGGGTGGGTTGGAGGATTTAGACCTCAATCCTTAAATAATTATAATTTTTAACTTCAAGAAGCAGCTGCCTTCTTCAGATTACATTAAAAATTATCTTGCTTGTTTTACAGAGCTGTCTATAATTCCCCTTTCTCCAACCAGGAAATTTGTTTCCTCTTATAGACAAGGCAGAGTGTATTGATAGCACCCTGCTGCTCATTCTGTCACCACGGGCTTATGGACCCCAGTCTGGAAATACGGCTTTTTTAGCATGAAGCATAAAATTGTGCTTGGATCCTGAGCCCCCCAAATAGAAACAACACAGCTCTTCTCCAACCAGACAGAAGAGTTTATCTATTTCTTTTTCAGCATTTATATAGAAAGATTCCAGGGAGTGAATGAAATTGGTTTGTTACGTAGGTTGTTATGTCAGTCACCAGAATCTCGTGTTGAAGTAAGCTCTCAGTGTTTGCATCCAAGCATGTCATTTTTCTCAAGCTGATGGAGGTTAACAAGCTAGTTTTCAAATAGAATAGTGTTTTACCATCTCAGGATTTTTGTATCAGGAATAACTAGAAAACAAGTCATTAAAATAACTGTGTTTAATTTATAATCGAAATCTGCTTGAATTCACTAGATGGGTTTAGTCTGCTTTTAAAATTGTTCAGTTAAATGAGTAAGTGTTGTGAATCATTTGAGCACTTTGTAGACATTAATGCTGTATTTCATGTGTGTGCATTTTGGTGGCCCCTAGCCATCCTCACTGCTTCTTTTTCATGTTCAGATGGTTTCTCTGATAAGAGCTCTCACTCCGGTCAAGAAGCTCAGAACATGGAATCTGCCCTTCCAGGGAACGCTGAAGTAGAAGATGCAGAAACCAAAGCTAAAAAAGACAAAAAAAATAGAGAGAAAGAGAAGAAAAAGGAAAAGGGAAAATCTAAAATCAAAGAGAAGAAAAGGAAGGAAGAAAATGAAGATCCAGAAAAGAAAAAAAAGAAAGGCTTTGGTGTCATGTTGAGGTACGGCATTTTAAAATACAAAACAGCCACACATTGTCATTATAACATAGGAAACAACTGATACTCTCATAAAGTAGTGGGAAAATTATTTCACTTGGACTCAAAATAATGTTTATGTTATTTAAAAAGAAAGCAGTTTATACTTTTACACTGAACTTGTAGCTGAGGCAGAAGACATTTGGCAGACAAAATGTCTTTTTGTGCCTTTGAAATTCATTCCCATATGTCAGAAAAGATTGAAGGTTTCAGGCTAAAAACAAGCGTGTGCCGGTGGGAGGCTTTGTGGGGAATATTTCTGAGTAATACATGACCCACTCCCACGCTCAGACCTTCGCCTTCTCTTCCCTTGCTTATCTGCTTCCTTCACAAGCTTTGGGGAGAGCAGAATTGCTCGTGTTACTATAAACACTGTAGTAACATTTGCAGTTGCTGAAAAAGCACTAGCCATGATAAAATCTTTGCTTCACAGCTTCAGCCATCGCCTGCAGTGGTCAAAAGCTCACCGTCCTCCCTGCCCAGCATGCAAGCATTTGGATTTCTTCTGTGGCTATTGGTTGGGTTTGCATCCCTGGAATCACCAGAGATTACATGAAGTTCTTCAGGCCATTTCTTTGCTATGGCTTTGGTGCTGTAGGCACTCTGGTTGCTATCGCTGCTGCCTCTGGTACCTGCTTGCACTATTGAGAATTAAAGTGTTTCCGTTTTAGTAGGTTTTTGCGATTAATATACAGCATGTGAATGAAGTGTAATGGTCACTTGGAGGAGATTAGACTGTAAGACCATGTAGTTACTTGTGGCACTGAACGCTTAATGTTAGCTTTAGGAGGCTATTGGTGTTTCTTAACATGCTGTGTTGTAGACAAGCCAGATACATACAAAAACCACAGTCGTTGCTTAGGCGAAGACACATTTAACTAGTAAACTAAGAAATGCAGCTGCAAGGTCATTCACTTACAATGATACTCGTTAGGACCGTGATATATGAACTTGCACTGCAGCTTTCTGTTGATATGTCCTCTGAAGTGAAATGGCTTGTGTTATATCGATGTGAAAGGTTTTAGCTGACTTTCTTCCGTGTGCCGTCAGCAGGGATCCTCAAAATTGTCCTATCAACACTTGAACACTGTAGAGACATTGTCAAAAATATACAGGGATGCTTATGTGCCAGATTTGCATGATTTCAGCAGTTATTAAGTGTTCGTAAGATGAAGGTGTGTGGGTATACCAGTCTGCATTCAAATGGGGCTCTTCAGGAATGCTGAGGAGGCTCATACTCACACCTGTGCATTGCACGTGCATTTGTGTTCATACTGTTTGAAGAAATAGGGCTTAACATGAAACAGTAGTCAAAACACTGAATAATTAGGAGGGTGACTTCAACAACTCTCTAGTGTATCTTAAGCTTTATGTCTATTTTCATTCTTCTTTTTAACTCTTTGGCATGAGTAGGGCTGTTGGAAGAGGAGGGGAGTGACACAGAGGTATGACAAAAGCATAAGCATTCTGTTTCATGTATCACTGGCAGATTTGAAGTTTGAAGTGCAAAGTCTTACTTATGGGGGTGTGATGCCTGAGTCAGAAAGAGCATGGGATGACATCAGAATCCAAACCAGGCGATTGTAGTTGACAAAAAAATCTGATAATGATGCATATGCAAAGCTGGGAACAATAAGTTACCATTCTTAGAGATTCTCTTTTTCAGAATATGTTTCACATTTTGGTTGTACACGAGCTTTATGCATCTGTTTTTTTCATAAGCTTGCTTTATATTTAGATTGATAGTCTTCCCAGCAGACAGTAATTGTTAATAATATTTATTTATCTGTATGGTAGAACAGAATGGGAATTTCTATCCCACACCATTGAAAATCTCTATAAAGTCGCAAAGATGGAAGCAACAGGTTATAACGAACAGGGGAGTTGTTTGTTAGAGCTAACAGTTCAGCTGGGGAAGTTTTTAGAGGTTCCATGTCCTCCTCAGTGTTTCTTCCTAGAATTTTAAAATTGTTCTTGAAAAGAAATTCCTTCCTGAGAAGGTGAGAGTCCCAGGGAATCCCAGCCATGACAAAAGTGAAAGAAGGATGATGACCTGTAAAGACTGAACAAGAGCAAACAGTGTGAGTTTACAAAAGAATTGGGGACCATATGTCCTACTGAAGATGAGCAAAACCAGGCTGGTATTTTTTCAGGGTGAAATTGCTATGTATGACATGAAAAACAAAACCAATTAATCTGAATGTTTTTTAAAGAAACGATAGGAAACTAATGGGGGAACCTAGAAGGCATCAAATACTGACTGAATACTAGATTCAAGAGGTATGTTTTAGATTGGCATTTTGCATTGATGTGGAGTGACGAGTGAGTGTCAGAAGGGCTAGGGAGGAGGAGACTGCAGTGAGAAGCTTTGAATGATCAAGTATTTTAGCAGCACGGATGGAAAGAAACAGCCAGATTTTTTATGACATTGTAGAGATGAAACTGGCACGTTTTATTGCTAGAACATCTGTGGAAGGAAAGAGAGAAGCTGAAGACGACAAAGTTGTGAGCTTCTGCAGCAGACAAGGTGACTATTAATTCTTGGTAGCTTAAGAGAAAGAAATAGAAGTATTTAGAAACAGAGATGAGCTCAGTTTTTTACATGCTGAGTTTAAATTGGAAGGGGAACCTGCCATAGGAGGCATTAGAAATGTGTACACACTGTAAGGAAGCAGAAAGCTGGATGGAGAAGGGAATCTGTAGTGTGCCTTTTGTAGATATGGTGGTGGTTGCACTGTGATCCCCAATGTGGGAAACCACCAAAATGAGGAACAAGGAACAGAGCCCCTGCTAGACTGACATACATACATATACTGATACATTAATACTGTTCTTAATTTGTGGGATGCTTTGTTCAGAGCTATTTCAGCTGTGCCTGCATAGTTCTGCTGTGCTGTGTAGATGCATCCAAACAGGAAAACGGACTTGCTGAACCCACGTCAATATTGGGTTGAGATAAATAGGAAATGATCATCTGTGGTGAAAGCTCCAGGACCAGAAGGACAATGACAATATTCCTGAGATCTTGCCAGAAAGCTCAGTGCTAATGAAGACACATGCACTTTCTGGTGAATGACTGGGGGTTAGGTGTAAAATACAGAGGAAAGCAGAATTTGAGGCTAAAGCAGCTGCTGGAAGTGTCACGTTTATCTACAGTGGCAGTGGGGGTTTTGTGCTATATTTGCTGGGTCATATGTACAGCTATAACAAGTTTTATCTTGATAGTATGTCCATGTGAATTGGCTTGTTTGTGCCTTATAATCAATAACAAAGCATTTCAAGATATTAAAAACAAACTCAAGTATTTATCTGTAGTACAAGAAACATTGAGCTTTAGTCTTTTGCATCTGAGATTTTTGAACATATTGGAATTGCTACTGCATTGGATTTTTACTTTTTTTTTTTAATTTAACAACAGAAAATAGCAAAGCTGTTAGCAGTTGCTAACAGATTTCACTTAGTGCCTCATCTGTTGCTCAGCTGCTATTTACTTGTAGTTCCTGGTCTTCTTTTACACATACAAAAAAAAAAAAAAAAAGAAAGAAAAAGCAAAAAAAGAATGATTGCTTTCCTTTCCTGCTAAGCTTTTCCTGGATTGAAGCTTTATGTAGGTGACTGTGATTCAGGGAGCCCGTCAAGAAATGATGCTTTTATTTCTGTAATCGTTGTTTTTTAAAAAGTCCTGTTGTTTTACCCATTATTAACTGGAACTCTTGGATGCAGCATTTTAATGACTGTGGCACTTGGAGCAAAGTAGGTTAATATACTGGAGATCTGAAATGCAGATGACACTCATTATTACTGATTAGTTAACTCTCTATAATCCAGAGTACTATTTTGCTGCGGTGCATACTGCACAGTGTTTGTGTTTCGTTGTTTGGCTGGTTCTGATGCATATATTGCCTGTCTGAGTACTGGATGTGCATATGTGCTGTCCAAAGAACAACAGAAGTTGACTCTGTCAACTGTATGTAACATTGGCTAAGTGAGCATTATATTTTACTTTTTGATGTTTTCTGGCACATTACACCATCATAGCTCATTAAATAACCCACTGCTAGACAACAGAAGGCAAAGTAAATTCGTATTGTATATCAGGAAAAAACTACATTAAATACTTTCATTATTGGAGCTGTGACTAAATGTATACTGCAGTCTCAGGAAAAAGCATTTCTGCTGAAACTCTGAACAGAAATAATACTCAGTCCTGTGCAGATACATAACAGTGGCAAGATTGCTCCATACCACATTCAGTTCTTGCTTCACCCGTTCTCTTACCTGAGTCTTTCTGAGTCTTGAGGAGACTGCTGGACATTATATGGACTTCCCTGTAGTTCTTTTTGAAGGTGTTTTGTATTTTCATGAGCAGCACTGTAGTAAAAGAGCATATTTGTGCCTTTGAATAAAGGTACTGTGTGGTGTCATTGGTTTAGAACTGTCAAAAATCTTGTTAGATGGCTCTGTAGGCTGTTTGAAAGGATTAATTAACGCCTGGTGCAGGGCTTTAGAAATCCATGATGTTGAGCACTAATACAAAATGCGTTATCGCTTAGCACCATGAATGCAAAGCTGATCTAACCAAGAGGTTAATAAATAAATAAATTATTCCTCAGTTTGCTAGGTGATGAACTCTAGATTTTAAATTTGTGATCTATGGTTATTTAATTGCCACGCTTTGAAATACTATTAAAATATTCTTTCCTGACAAAGGTAGGCTTTGTGTTGGTTTCTAAATTAAGTTGGAGAAAGACTGAACCTTAAATCACCAGGGAAATGTGACCTCTGCTGTGCGGTGCTGCTCTGTATCCTAATCCCATAGCAGTTGTTACAGTCCTGGTGTATAATAAACATAAGTCTATGGCTCTCTTGGTACGTTTCCCAGATAGTGATTGTAAAAATTCTGGGCAGCCCTTTCAGCTTTATGGGTATGAAGGTAAGTTAGCTAATGGACTGCAGTCACACCGATGGCATTTTAATAGGTAGCTCCCCTAGGCACAGATCAGTGGGCTGAAGTCATAATTTTTTTGTGGTATAAAAATCGTAAGAGCAAGTATCTAATTGGTGACTCAGAGTAAAGAGTTTTGCTGAACTGGAGTGCAGTGGGAGAACACCCTCTCCATTCACTCTTTATTTCTAGCTGGATTCAGAAAAAAAACTCCAACCTTCTTCATATAAGGCAACTCTTGTCACCTTGACTTCCCCAATTCACCTGCAAATATTTTCAAAAGTAGTACAGGTGAGAATATGTCTGTCTTTCACAAACATTGCACATCAACTGTGACTTGGCATAATTGTGCATGCATACTGCAAGCGCAGGAAGCAGGAATATATATGTGCATATTAGTTACATTTGCTTTTTCTTCTTCAGAAATAGCACGCTTTCCCACATAACAGTTCATCTTAAATTATTTACCTTCCATTTCACAATATGAACCATGAATATTTTATTTTTTTGTCCCCTTAATTTGCCAATTTTCCTTTGAGCTAAGTGCCTTAGTGATTTTAATTTTTCATTCTAGTTGGGAGACAGAAATGACCCTTTTTTCATTATTACTATTATAGGTCTTGTGTTCAGAATGATACTTTTTACAACCAGCACTGTTGAGCCTGTAATGGTATTGCAGAGTAGATAGCATAATATACAGATATTGACTTCCATTAGGTATATCACTATGATAGCTTATGGAGAGACTTTTTTTTTTTTATTTCTGTTCTCTGTTGCCCTGAGAAGTTGAGTGTTGTAGAAGAAAAGTTAGCAATATAATCAAGAAAGAGCAAATAATAGACATCTGACTTGCTGGAGAGAGGCAGTGTATATAACTCTTTAATGTATTTATATGTATGTACATATGATGCTGGAAATCACTATGGACATAGATTTAAAAAAACCCACAAGACTAGATTAGATTATAATATAATTGGGCTGAAGTTATTTTAGAAAATTTTTTTCCTCAATAGCAAAATTATATGAGATGGATCATGCCTGTGTATTTGATAGACAGCATCGGTTAATGAGGCAGATGAGTTATTTAGAGGCCTTGATTTCCTTTTGCCTAATAAAACTCCCACTTTTCAATAGGTAACTTGGTAAATAAAACTCCTGTTAGGAGATACCTAATCAATTTAATGTATCTCAAGTTTGTCAAGTATTTTTAACTAAAAAAAGACAAACACCTCTGTTTATGTATATCACTTTTTCTTCTCCTACACTGTATGATCCTTCCTTGGCTGCATTCATAGTCACACTAAAACGAAGTAAATAAGGGTGTTTTGTACTAAAATGATCATGCAGACTGCCTACTAAAGGCTTATTTGTTTAATTAGGCATCTGTTCTCCTCTTAATATGCACGCATAAATCTCATTAATGTTAGATGTATGCAAGTGCATTGAAGAAGGATAGACCCCTTACTCTCATTACTGAACTTGGATAACAAGATTCATATTTACTTAACAGATCAGAGCAGAAAGTTCCCTCTGACTATTTAAAAGGACTGGAAATTACAAACTGTTTGCAAGGAGCATGCTTTTTGTGAAATAGTTGCATGTTCACTTCAAGTTGAAATATTATTATTCAAGCCATTACTAAGCAAGAAAAAAAAAAAGCAGCATGCTTTGTCTGTAAGGATTAATTTTGTGCACTAAATTCTGGGATGTGTCTACTTAAATATATACTTGCCTATTCGATATTGTCCTCTGTGCATACCACACCTGCTAAAAAAAAAAAGTAAACTCCAATCCTATCAGAAATATGACCAGGTCTTTTCTGGAGATGGCATATTTCTTCTAAGTGTCTGTCTTCCCTCTCCCAAGAAATGCCTTCTGCAAAAAAAGTCCTAGAAAGCAAAGTGTATTCTTGATGAATACTAAACACTGTGACAGTGTGTTTATCCTTCGTTCACTACAGTTGGCTGTTACTTGTTCTAAAATCCATCTCTTATCTGAAGATAAAACTTGAGTTCCAGATTTTCTATGTAAATTATGGTACACTTAGTATTTCTGTATGTAGTACAGATGCATTATGGTCAAAGATACTTGAGGGTTTAAAGTCATGCCTACAAAAATTTGAAGTAAGGCTTCCTGAGCTGCATTTTAACCAATAAGTACGTATTTTGCCCAGGAACACAGTGCAGAGTATGAGTTCTACCATGAGACACACCAAAAAAAAAAGGCAGTTTTGCTGATTTTCTGTTTGAGTAGTTCTTGTAACATGAACTTGGTAAATAGGGGGGCAAGGGAGGGAGACAACAATTAACAGAGAAATTATACGGAAGGGGGCTCCTGACAGATTCCTTAACTACAAAGTGCTGGCAGGTGCCAGTTTAATAGGTATTGCCATTAACAGCCATCTGTAGAGAAAATGAAATGTACTCATCTCACTGAATTATGATTTATGCCAGACAAAGCAGTCAAACCAAAGTAATATTTATATTACAATGCAGAGTCATTGATTAAATGCACATGACATCTCAAATCCAGTTGACATTTTAAGTTGAAATGATTGCAGACATGTAGCCATTTATTTAACTATTACTTTAAAAAATGTGTCTCTACTTGTTATTAATGGAAGAAAGTCAGACCTCACCAATATTTCAATAGGCTGACCTTTTGTTTTGCTGACATATAAAAGGAACAAAGCTCCTTTTGGGGTAGTCACAATCTCTGAGCATATGAAGTATGCTAGCTTCAGAAAAAACTGACCCCTTTGAACCACTCTGTCTCTTTCTTCCCTCTTCTTTTCCACCCAGGATTTCTGTAAGAAAGTGGACAAGAGATGGTTTTAGGAGATAGGAAAATAGTCTGAGCGAGGCTTTGTTTCAAGTGCTTGCTCTGCTACTGATTTCTTGGGTGATACTCATTAACTCACATAGCCACAGTTACCCTTATACACAGGTTATTCTCTGTGCTTATAAAAAATAAAAATAACAGTGTTTCTTTGCTTCGTATCATCATTGTCCAGATAAATAGGTTAAAAAATAAATAAATTTTAAAACTAGTCTGGCTACTCCTGTAAAAGTATAGCAGCCAAATAGTTTTATTTTTAAGAAAATGAAAAAGTAGTAAGCTTTTTTTGTGATTTTTCTCAAACTAATTTTCCTCTAATCTCTAGGATTCTTCCTTCTCAGGACTTCTTACTGTCTTTCCTTTTACTTTTTTCCAGTGAGTCCAGTTTTTCTCCTTTGTTAATCTTCTGTTGCCCAGTCTGTTATTTCCACATAGCATCTCTCCATTCGCTTTATAACCTTGTCTCATTATTACTTATCTTCCCATCCGTTTTTAGCAAACTTTGGTCTGTTCTCTCTTTGGGGGGGGGGCGGGGAGGAAGCAAACCTAGCCCAGTTTGCAGCTCAACCCTCCACTGTTTGGCAGAATACTGGGTTGCTCACCCTTACCCCTTCTTGCTACTGCTAGCACGTGAGGTGCCAAGCTGGGCTTTCCTCCCCCTCTCTGCACTACCTCCTAGCTGCAGATACTCTTGCCTTCAGAAATGCAGTTTGCAATATAATGCCTCAGAATTATAGTTGACCTTCTATCTTTTACCCTGATTTTATGCCTTCTTGCTAGAAAAAATTGATTTGTCATTTCAAATTTAACAAGAGCAAACTCATTTTTTTTCTGCAAATTGTTCCTCTTTTTGTCCTTACTCTGCCATCATGGAAACCAGCAGCACCTTTCCCCTTTCAAAAAAGCCCCCTATGTGGGATGTTGTCTTTCAGTGAACCTTAAACCCACTCAGTGGGGCAGTGCCTAATATTTGCTCTCTTCTAATACAACACGCTGAAGACCTGACCACACAAAAGAAGCTTCTTTTTCTGTGCCGACTCGTCTTGCTTCCAGATTATGTGAGTCTCTGTTGTGGATGGCATTGCTGGGTCGTTGTGCTGAGCGCTCTGGCCGGCCCCTGTCAGCACAGCACCGACTTCGTCTCCTTACCACTTCGGTCTGCGTTAACAGACCAGCATTTTAACGTACTGCTTGGAGCAACCATGAATGTTTACCAGCCAGCCTGTCTCAGCAGCATGATTTCTACTGCAGCTTGTCTGGGCAGAAAGTGTTTTATATAGCCCTTCAACTTCCCTAAGATTTGCCTCTGCTGTGAAACTACCATGAGGTATGTGAACACTGGCAGGACTAAATGAGTGATGAATTAAGGCTTTACATCCTCTCCACCCCAGCTCCTGCTTTCTATTTTCTCCCCACCAGTAATACTAAGTAAGAAAAGCTCCTTACAGCTTCCCGCTCTGCACCACGTTTGCCTGTGTCACATTCACCTCCACCTCTCCTCGTTTGTTTGGAATCTGTTAGGATGTGAATGCAAAGGTACAGGATCAATCCTTACACAGCAGTTAGTTCCTGCTTGGTTTAACTGTAGCGTTTACTCCATCTTCTTGTCACCTCCAGCCCTCCATCCTCTGACGATGCTTGTTTGTCCCCAGGTTTCTTCTCGTGTTACTTTCTCTTCCTCTCTGTACCCCTCTGCACCCAGGGCGCTCTCTTGTCCCCACTGTCACCAGCTTACACAGAGCCTTGACTAATAAATAAGCCTAGCAGAGTTCATTAGTTTGGGTTCTGCCTTGTGTGTGCATTTCTTTTACTCTGCACCTTGTCATGAGGAACAGCAGCTCTGATTTCTTAATGGTCATGATTCTACGTGACGTTTACCATAGAAGTTAATTATGCTATTGAGTGCTGCCCTAGCAAAAATATTTATATTCAAAGATCCTCCCCTGCTTGCTTCCTTCATTCAGTGGAAATGGCATCTTTAGGGTTTTGGCTTGGACCTGAGGCATTTGAGAGAATTTGATCTTACTCTTCAGAAGTCTTTGAGTAATTCTTACTGGTGAAAATGAAGATGTCTTCGCCCTTTTCACTTTCTCTTCTTGCATCTTCCCACTTCTGTCCTATTTCTTTGTTTTGATTGTTGAGGTCAAACAGTAAAAAAATTAATAAAAAGGAATCCGAGCAAATATAAAATGTAAGCCAAATGTTGACATGAAAGAAACTATCACCTTCTCTGTGTGTGTGTATATATTCTATAAACTTTGAGATATATGTCACAGCTAGTTTAGGAATTAAAAAAAAATATTCAAGTCTTAACAATTGACTCAGAAGGTGAAAAATTGTCTGTCTCTGTGTGTGTATGTAGTACAAGATACACAGGCCACTAAGTATCTGCTATAGTTCTTCAGCATTTAACTTCAGTATTGGGTTTGAAGTAATAAACTGTATGCCTGTGCCATTCATTGTGCCTTATTTGAAAGTAGTGAATACCTGGCCTCACACTAACCCCAGATTATCAGGTTGGTTGGTAATAATGTGTAAATAGAATTGTAAAGCTATTTTCTGGTGACAGAAGGCCACCGCTGTTGTGTGCTATTTTCTTTCTATCCAAAGAACCCCAGTGAGTAATGGGTCAGGCCCTGTTCATTCTACCTTTCTCATCTTTTTGTTTAGTTTTTTTATCCTCTAATGTGGAAATCCGTATTACAGTAGCTTAGCATAACAGACATCCTAATGTTCTGGTTTTAATTAAAACTAGATTGAGGAAATAAACAATTCAAAGTTGTTAGCTTTCCTTTTCCTCCCCCCTAAATATGCTTTCCATATCCTCTCCTGCATTTGGAAGTGCTTGTTTCGAATTCCCGTGCTCTTGACTTGTTCAGCCTCCCTAAGAGATAGTGAGGAAGGACTGTCAAGGAAGTTCACTTTCGTTCATTTAGTCTTCTTAGCAATAGTCTTCTTAGCAAGAAGACTATTTAACGTTGTTAAATTATTGATTTTTGTCTGTTTGTTTTGATGCAGTCTGCATTGTAAAATACAATTCTTAATATAAAAACTTGGTCAAAATCTGAAGATTTTATAAGATCAAAAAGGCACTGCTGTTGAGAAAAAATTTCCACTGTACAGCTACAGATCATTTTTACTCTGTCTAGAATATATAACAGAGAGTGATTTGATCTAAATTGCTCAAAAATAAACTAGCAAATAATTCTTTCCTTTAAAAAAGCAGATTATTATGGGTGTAAGTGCTGAAATAGGTTAGTGTACCTCTGAACACCTCCACCCCATCTTTTTCTTAATGAATTCCTATTTAGGCTGTTTTAGCTTGGTTGTCATTTGTTGCGTCCCAAAACATCAGTCGTCAGCAGCAATGGGGAGTGCTGTAGGCAGGCTCAAGCAGAGCTCCAGGAGCTCTGGGCTGAAATGGTTTGGGAACATATGTAGGGTGATTTCTAGGTATAGATTTGCTTTGAATTCTCTCTGCCTATAGCAGTAGCATTAGCTGCTTTGTTCCTACATGTTAGATGTGTGCTAATTTCAGTAATTACAAAGTGGAAGTTGTATTTATGTATCCGTAGCGTGAATGCCAACGATGTTCTTTTGTAAGACCATGATGAGACCTGTAAATCCTATGGTGCTGGTTGTCAGTAAACTGCATAATTTGTTGATTTGCCTGTGAAGTATGTTGCACCCAGTGAGTGGTGAAAACTGATTTGGCATGCAGGCTTGCTAGTTCTGAGTGGTTAACTGGCTTTTGTCCCCAGTGCTGTAATAAAGTGGATTTGGTTTATTGTATATCCTGCATGGAAATTACTATTAAAAATCTGTGTTGTAGAGATATTTCAGTGTTTCACATGTTTCTGCATGCTTAGAGGGGATGAAGGAAGCCACACTCATACAAAATAGGTGCTCTAGTGGTCTAATTAGAAGCACACCAAGTTTTAGGCAGTCTAAAGTTTGCTAAGAAAAATGTTGCGATAGCAGTATATTTATTTAGTTCATCCTTAAAATTTATTCTGGCTTAGGTACCAGCTTCCTCTCTCTTCTTGGGGGTATTCAGGCTGGAGAGAATGAGTTTAATATTTTTTGGTTTTAGGCTAGAGTTTAAAGAAATTGAAGGATGATGTTCCTGTCATAGTGGGAAGAAAGATCACTACTAGCCCTAGAAGACCTGCTGCAGAAAATTTACATTATACCATAAACTGCTGTCCATGCACTTGTATGCAATTGAAAGTGGGGCACAGACAAGATGATCTTTCACTGGGGAAGATTAAAAAAAAAAAAAAAAAAGAGGAAACAAAAAATTATAGAGAA